>AZIM01001402.1:98618-109372 GCA_000516915.1 Ophiophagus hannah
CTTTCCTAAGAGGTCTGTAGGGGGCGTAAGCGCACCAACGTGCCTACCGTCCCTGTCCTATTGTTTCTTTCTGTTTCTCTTATATGTATCCATTTCATGTATTCATAACTTATACCTGTTATCTTATAATCGCTTGACAAATAAATAAATAAAATAAAATGTGCCTGCTGGCCAGCTATACCCTGAATTACTGCAGACAATTACAATTGCTTGGTGAAGAAAAGATGATGTGAATCCTGGAAAGATTTCAGAGTAGGCTAAACACTAGAGGAAAAACTGCAAAGGGAAAATAAACAACAGTTCTATCATTCAATATGTTGGAGAAAAAGTTGTCTTTTCTTCCATTGGGGATGTAAGCCTTTTATAGATATATTGTTTTCTAGAGAAAAGGTCAAGGGTAATAGTTAAATAATTGATCAATATTTGGTGGCTCAGATGGAAAGAATATTGAGAAAAAAGAACAGTTTGGCCAAAGAAGCTACCGGAATATTTAAGGTTTTTTATCCATTTATGTGTTATATTAATAGGTACTTGGAAATTCCATGAAGAAAGACTTTAAAGGGGTCATCAACTGCTTAACTAAGAATAGTCATTAATGGGTTTACTTGCATCAGCAAGACTCTTTACTGTATTAGTTTTGCACTAGTTTTCCTCCAAAGTGATGCATATAAGATTATCTTATCTAATTTTCTCAGCAGCAACCCTGTTATGTAGGCTGAGGTGAGAGTGACTATTTCAAACTCACCAGTGAGCTTCCATGGCTGAAAATAAGCTTGGGATTCCCCAGTCCCAGTTCAAGACCTTAACCACTACAACATCTCTTTGAAAAGAAGCCTGATATACCACAAGTTTGTGTCTTCTGTGAAACAACAAAATAATTTATACATTTAATTTCATTTTGACTACTCTCACATAGAGTTAAAAAAAAAGGGGGGGGGGTCTTTAAGTGACCCCTTCCCATGAAGGAAATTGAAGGAACTGCAGCTTACTTAGAAAAAAGCTCCACTGGTTCACTGGGAATCACTAACAAATATCTATAGAATTGCAACCCAAACTTTATTGCTTATGAAGGTACTCCTGTATGCTGGTACAGATTCATTTTCTCTACACTATATAGCCTTAACTTACTTAAATTTCACAAATGAAGATTGAAAAAAACCTACCCTATTTTTCAAGAGGCTACTCCTCTTACAGACTTATAGTAGTAGGTCTGTAATTACATAGGGTGAGGTGATGTTATAAAAGGGTAATTAAGAGAGAAGATGCTTTCTGCCTATGCACACCACACTATTTTGCATAGATATTTTGTATATTGAAAATAGGAGAACATGCCCTCTCATGCTAATTTTAGTGACATGTGGCATTTGTATTTTGTCATATAATATTATAAACACTTAAAAGATTTCATCTGGCTTTAACAAAGCACTTTTTTATTTGATGATAAAATTTCAAAGTGTTCACCTTATCAAAATAGCCAGTTTAAATTACACGTATTTCATTACCTTTTTCATGTGACTTTTTAATTTATGTTGCTAGTATGGTTCTGCCAGTTTGAAAAACCATTGTATGAATAAGATCATAATGCTCCCTCCTTAATCAGCATAGTGTAAAAGTCTGACAGGAAAGCTGAAAGGGAGACCATTTTCTGTTGTTTCCCTTCTTCTAAAGATGCTCCACCTGAGTTGAGATCAGCACCCATCCTCCTGGCATTTCAAAAAGTAATTAAGAGAGACAACCTGATGAGTTGCAGTGCATGATTGGATTACTATTTTTCCCCTTGGAATGAAGGCAAATAGGAAGATTTCACACACTGAATATGGGAATCTTCCAGGTAGTTGCCATTATGCCTATTGAAGAGGGGTCATTTTAAGTGGGGACAATGGACACTGACACAGGATGTTTCTCATTTGGTCCCATTTCCTACTCCAAGTACATAAAGAAATATTGAGGTTTCAATTATTTTTTTGAGAATTGAATTTATATAGTCTATTAAACCTTCATTTTTAGAATTTTTCAATACTGATGAAAAAACACAAACACACAGTTTCTCTTATTTAAGGAAAAACCCTTTTAAAATAAGAAGGTATCTGTTTTCCTACTTACCACTTGCTTGGCCCTTGTGCCTGCGTGCATGTTGAGGTGTCCCACATTCTGAGAGGGAAAGGGGGGGGCTCTGAGCTTCTGAGTCAGTGATCAAGTTGAACTCCATCTGCCTGGCACAGGTGCAGGAGAGGAACTGAAGAGATATACGGTGAAGTGTGAGGGGAGACATATGCTTACCTGGAGATAAATTAGTTTCATTGAAATTTCCATTCAAGTGTTTACAGCTCAGACCAACAGCATGACCAACATTAACATGTTTACTCCAAAAAGGGTTTTCACATGAGGCTCAATCCTGGAAAAAAATACTGTATATAGGCTAACATTTCATGTAAAGCGTTTAGCCATTTTTAAAATAAGATGTATCCTCCACTTCTACAATAATTTATTTCTGTACTCTCAAAAGATTACATATCATTCAATTTGCAGAAATGCTCTATTTGTGAATCTGGTCAGTATCTTACAATTATTTTTCTCTTCATTTTTAACCTGCATTTTATGAAGTGTGTTAAAATTATCTCTGTACATCTTTTTAAACAATAGATAGTAAAATTTGGCTTGAGATTCAATACATATATGCATAAGCAAGTACACACAAATACTCACATGTTCATGTATGTGCAAACATATGCACAAAGAGCCCTAGGTCTATATAGGAATCAGTATTTTCCTTGATATTTTTTCATACATTTTGTACATGAAGCGGAGCTCACCAATGGTTCTTACTATTGTGAGGGCTTTTGATTCCAAGAATTATGCAGAAATGCACAGTGCATTAATTTATTGGATTAAATATAGAGGTGTGTGTAACTTTGCTGTCTGAATTTATTAAGCCCCTTAGCCCCTTCTCTATGAAGCAGCAAATTAAATTTCTTACCTATTTTTATAAAATGATCACATTCCTCATTTCTGACTGCATCTGCAAAGAGCAGTTTTCTCTCCTGACACTGACAGTGCAATCCTCAGATCCGAAGTTTTCTCTTTCACCTGCTACAAATTTACTTGGTATAGCCCTCAAAACCTCCTAGCAAAAGGTAATTAAGTTTTGCTATAGTAAAACCTACTTCACCAAAGGCTTATCCAGCAAATTTTTACTTTTACCATACACAAACATGTAGCTTTAGATTATTTTCCTCTATCAATAAATGACTAAATGAGTACAATGTTTTTGACTCATTTGTTTAATTATCTTTTTCTAATTTTAGGAGTTGTGTGGAGAATAGATCATATTTTAGGTCATATTTATGAAATATTGAAAGTTCAGACAGATTTTTTCCTCAGAAATAATTTGTATATTTAAAAACGTGGAAAATCAGAGTATGGTGCAATGTTCTCTTATCTGACCTGGATTTAATACATTAGATTTTGATGTAGTTTCTCACTGGTTGCATATATTTGTTTAGGAAGATTATAATGTATAACTCATGCCTCAGAGATTTTACAGTATGATTATTTGTAATAACTGCTTCTTTTTATTCCCACTCTTTTGTAATTATTATGGACAATTATTGAATTCAGCTTTTTGAAGTTCTGCTTTGTTGGCCAACGGATTTTAATTTGGTCTAAAAACTGGGAAACCGTGAGTTCTAGTCTCACCTAAGACATGAAAGCCAGTTGGGTTGTTGTTGCGAGGAAAATAGAGAAGGAAGGTGTATTAGGTAAATTCACCACCTAATTTATTTATAAAATAATAAAAATGGGATTTTAAAAAATCCAATAAATAAATTGTGGAAGGTACTTTCTTGATATTTCATATATGAATCTGCTCCAGTTAAATTTGGGGCTAGTTCTTTATATCCAATGCACTTAGTACAGATGATAAATGTTCTACAAAAATAACACACTCCCTTCCCCAAGAAACAATACAGGTAGTCCTCGACCTACAACCACAATTGAGTGTAAAATTTCTGTTACTGAGACATTTGTTAAATGAGTTTTGCCCCATTTTATGAACTTTCTTGCCACAGGTGTTGAGTTAATCACTGCAGTTTTAATAACACAATTAATTGTAAAGTCAAACTGGCTCCCCCATTGTCTTTGCTTATCAAAAGGTTGCAAAATCTGATTAGATACCCTGGGACATTGCAACTGTTATAAATATGTCAATTGTCAAATGTCTGAATTTTGATCACATGACCATGGGGATGCTGCAGTAGTTGCAAGTGTGAAAAACGGTTTTAAGTTACTTTTTACAGTGCCATTGAAACTTTAAATAGTTACTGTAGTAAATCGAGGACTACCTGTATTTCTATATTTACTGCATCACTCCTTCAACTTTTAGAAGCAATCTTTGAGAGATTGGCAGTGCTGAAGTATTTCTGTCTCCTGTTTTCCTTTCATTTATAAAATTAGTCAGAATCATATAGTACCTAATGGTTGTTCCTTAATTCTTGACTTGAAACATCTGAAGGCATTTCATCATTATGAATTAGTATCATAATTTAAAATTTTTATCTTAAGTACAAAATACTTTGTACTTACTATACCCAATTAATACTTTGTACTGTTACTATACCCATGTGATGATTCATATTTATTCTTGGGAACCAAAACACTGATTTGCTTTTCCTTGCACATTTCAGACCAGAGGAATGTGGGAGAGAAAATAAATAATTCAGAATACTATTTTGATTCTATGTAATTCTGGATGTGAGATTTTAGTTTTGTTTTGACCGAATACAGTTTAGCATATGGATATTTGCTAGACATTGTTCACAATTCTAGGGAAATCTACATGAACTTGTTTATTGATAACATGGTTATCAATATCAATATCAGTAACATGGTTACTGAACGTAACAAAGATGAACAGCACATTGAAATAAGTTTTGATTGAAAACATACCAAAACTGGAAAACTGGTGCAAGTTTAAACAAAGTCCATTCATTTCTTTACATAGAAGAACTGGTGCAGTATAAAATATCAGAACTGTTTTTTCTATACTTCTGATCATAATGTAAGTAAAAACAGGGCACAAGGGAGACCATTATCAACAAGATAAACAGCAACTGTTACTCAGAAGTAGTTAAGGACTGTCAGTAGGACAAGCTGTGATCTACCTGTATCACATTGTCCCTCTTTGTCAGCTGCTGTTCCATTTGATTTATCTGAACTGACTTCCAATTCGAGTTGCCAATATCTGGGCCAAATGTACTCTTAAAGAAGATATTCCCCAATTGTTTCTTCCCATCCTCTGAAATGATCAGATGTGGTTTGCAGTGAAGGGAAAGGAAATTTGTTATAAGAGAGGAATAATTCATAATTATTCACAATTATTGTTTTTCTGTTTGTTTACATGGAGTTTAAACTTACCTGCCAAATACATTGATGTCTAATATATCCTCCAATTTATAACTTTTTTTAATTTTCTGGTTCACAAGTAATCAACAATATTTCCATGTTTAGTGTAAAATTAAAATATGTCAACAGAAATCAATTATTTTAATATGTGATGATTGAGTACCCGCATGTCTGTCTCCAAATGCCATTTTAGATCAGATGTATTTTCTATGAAATACTTATAAATATTTTGTTTTTTCAGCATTTTAAAGAAAGTCATGTCAGTGCAAATTTATTGTTTATTTCCATTTTGTAAACTGTGCAAAGTTTATTATAAATACAAGCTCTTTTCAAAATACTAAGTACAGTACTTAATTTAAGGCAAATCATATAATACCCATCCGTACATATATATTCACATCCAGCCCAATTCAATGCACTGCACTATAAAAATCCCTTCTTTGAACATTGTGGACTATCATCTACCACATTTGTCCAACTTAATCTGGGTTGGTAAGAAGGTTTTTTTTCAACTTCCCAATCTAGAATGGAGAGAGTGTGACTGACCCAAAGTGACCTAGCTAGCTTCTATATCCTACGGCGAGGGAAAAGGAGGAACTAGTTCACTACTTTAAGCACCTCATTCATATAGACCTATGTGCACTTGCATGCACCCATGCTCTCACATACACTATGGAAATGAAGTTTTCTAGGTTGGCATTTTTTTCCCAAGTATAAAAAAACTTGGACAAGCTAGAGGGAGGTGAAAAAAGATTACTAAAGATTACTAAAACAAGTAAACAAACAAAATAATAAATAATATATTCAAAGAAATTACTTCCAGCTTTATTTAAACTTTTAAAAGCTGGTACACTTAAACAAATATCAGGCTCTTTACAGAGAGGTTTTTTTCCTTTCTGAAATAAATCAAAGTGCCAGTAAAAATTTTTGGAAGAAAGGATAAATATTATTCAAACTTTGGTTAGGGTTAGGGTCTGTTTCATGTAGATTTCTTTGAAATGAATTCCCAAGTCCACCCAGAATTCTTTTAAATCATTATTACAGATACAGTACCATATGGGATTCTACTTTATTTCCTAGGGATGCATTTCACTTCACCTCAGGAATAATAACAATGACTCAGTGTGATCCTTATTATTTGTCATTGCCATGATCCATTTTTAGAAATTTTGAAGAAAACAAATCTTGGCTATCAAACAGCAAAAAGTGCTAATAAATCTCATATTTGCTTCACATGGATGATCTGAAGCTTTATGGAAAATCAGAAATAGAAATCTAATCATTGACAAACACTGTAAGAATTTCCAGCATAGATATAGCAATGGAATTTGGCTTAGGAAAATCTACTTCAGTAGCAATAAACTGGGGTAAATCAAATTAAATTGAAATGCCAAATAGCCAAACCATCAGATGCCATCAGGATAAATCCTATATCTGTCTGAGCATTTTATAATTGGACAACATCAAATACGGGCAAGTTAAAAATATTATTAATAAAGAATACCTCAAAGAAGTGAGAAAATTGCTAAAGACAAAACTGAACAGTGAAAACACCATCAAATCCATTAATACTTGGCCCATACCTATGATATATTATACCACTGGAATTAGGACACATGGTGAACTGGACAGTTTGGACTGAACATACAAGAAAGCAGATGACTATTCACTATGCATTACATTCCCAAAATGATATAATCTATTTGCCCCATAGAAATGGAAACTGAGATTTACTTGAGATCAAACAAACTGTCAAAGAAGAAAAGCATGGATTGGCTAATTATGTAAAAGACAGCCAAGATTGATGCAAGCTAAAAATTGGAGCTTATTAAATATACACGAAACAAAAAGTGAATATTGAAATAACATAATAAAAATACAAATAGAATGGTGGCAAGAAAAAACATTAATTAAGGAGCTGTGGTGGCATAGTGGTTAGAAAGCAATATTGCAAGGCTAATTCAGTTCACTGTCACTGCCAGTAATTCGGTCCTCACCAGCTCAAGGTTGACTCAGACTTCCATCTTCCAAAGTTGGTAAAATGAGGAACCAGTTTATTGGGGCAAATATGCTAACTTTGTAAACCACTTAGGGAAGGCTGTAAACTATGAAGTAGTATATAAGTCTAAGTGCTAAGTTGTGTTGCTAAGTCAATTTCTACAAAATTGGTTAGATCAATTTCTACAAAATTCTACAAAACCAGTTAGAACAATTAACCAGTGGAACCACATGCCTGCAGAAGTTGTGGGCTCTCCAACACTGGAAGTTTTTAAGAAGAGTTTGGAAACCATTTGTCTGAAATGGTAGAGGGTTTTGTGCCTGAGCAGGGAGTTAAAGACTAGAAGATTGAAGGGAAAATGAATAAAGGTAAAATCTGACAATAGCTTACAACTGGAACATTAAAAAAAGAAACTGAAGGATTGATTTTTGGCTGCCGAAGAGCCAGTTATTCGAACTAATGCAATGAAGGCTGAAACTGAAAAATTATCAAATTATTCAAAATACAGATTGTGCAAAGAAGCAGAAGTAGACAATATACTTAGCTTGTGCATGAAGATCATAAAGCTGATTATAAACAACTACATAACAGAGTCACCAAAATGATTCATTGGAACATTATTGGTACATTATGATGTACCAATAGTAAAAAATTAGTGGGCATATATAGTTGAAAAACTAAATGAAAATGAGCAGGTTAAAATATTGTGGGATTTCCAAATACAGACGGATCAAATCTAGAGTCATAACACACATGATATAACTGATTGGAAAAATGAAAGTATTTCATTTTTAGTAAGGGATAGTGGAATAGAAGGCAAACAACTGGAGAAGATCACAAAGTATCAAGATTTGAAAATTGAAGTTGAAAAATTATTGTATAAACCTATCATAGTAGTCCCCGGTGGTTATTGACACATTGAATGTCATATCAAAAAAATCTTGGACAGCACTCAGACTAAAACAAAAAAAAATGTTCAGATGTATTTTTATAAAGCAGTCTTCACTGTGGAGGAATTAAGTGGTAGTTAACAGGATGGTATTTGGTATGCAAAACCAAAAACGTACTAAACTCTATCTTCAGGCGCCTAAAAGGGTTTATAGAAAAGAAGTAGTAAAATATTCTCAAAGCAGAATTGAGTTTGATAAAACAATTGTTATATCACCTGACAATAATGGCAAAACTTAAATTTTCCATATACTACCACAAAAATGTAGATTAAATAATAATGTAAAATCTGCCTGGAAAACTGAAACAGAATTTAAAATTCCAATTCACAGCATGGAGTACCATTGCAAATTCAATATTCTTCAAGAATTCTTAGATAAAATTAACCAGTTTAAAGAATATAAGAAAGAATATTTTAGGGGAGTGTACAGTTGAAATGATATTTGAAATACAAAATGAGAACCAGTTTGGTGTGTTGATTCAGGTGATGGTCTAGAAACAGCACACTGCAAGTTCTATGCCTTCCTTAGTCATAAAAGCCAGCTGGGTGACTCTCTCTCAGTCACTCTCGCTCAGCCCAATGCACTCACAGGCTTATTGTTGTGGGGAAAATAGGAGGTGGAAGAACTATCAGGCATATTCACCACTTTGACTTATAAATAAAAAAGAGAATAACATTATTATAAAACTGATTTTCAACATAAAATCATCAGAGCACAGTGTTTTAAATTAATCTATGCTTCATTAAATAATGGGAGTAGCAAGTGAAATAGAACTTGACCTCAGGGAGGAGAGCAAGACTAAAACTCTGTCTAAACACATATATGGCCTGCATTTCAAAACCAAGAAAATCACAACAATTAAACATTTGAACAATCTGGATTCACATGATTGGATCTCTATCTAATATCTTAGTAAGGCTGCTTCAAAGAAGACAAAATATGCACTGTCAATTGTTTATTACTTTTATTTTTTTGTCTTTACAATTATAATCTATTAAACTATGTAGAACAAGCACACAAATATTCAAAAAGTGCTACACTCCCTTAGAACTGAGACTGGGTGATTTTAACTTCTACAAAATACATGAACTTCTGGAAAATTACAGTATTATTACTTTGTTTCCCAAGTTCCTTTCATTTCTATTATCCCCCACCTGTTTTTTGACATTAGCTTTTTTACAAGCTTCCTAAAAGGTAGAAGAAAATAGACAATATTATGAAATGTGAATATGAATATGAATGTGAAACCTTCAGAAGAAGCCCTTCCTCATTGCCGTGTCCAGAGGACCTGGAGTTTTGTTGTTTATACACCTTTTCCTGTATTTGTCCATTCAGTAATGTTCTACACTCTCATGTGACATAAGAGATGAATGTCTAGTAGTTAGTCAATCTCACCTTCCTAATCTACAAGGCACAGGTAGTTGTATAATCCTAGTAGGACCTAACTCCCTCCTCTCGAATTATTTCTGCTCTGGTGCCTTGCTAAATGTTTATTTCATTTTATTTTATTTTAACCTAGAAATATTCAAACAATGGGTGGGAGAAAAGGCAGACAAACTAGCCAAACAGTGGGTTCTTCCTAAGGATTAGTTAAACTACTATCCAACAGTACTTGAGCCAGCAGGAATCTACACTGGCATAAAATGTTCTGCCCCTGCAGTGAATAATCCTGTATGGACAAAATGCTGGCAAATATTGTTCTTCTTAGTTATTTTATACAGTGCATATTAAGGATAAGGATGGGTGAACTGTCCCAGTTAGTTTGTCTCTCTAGCCACCAAATATCACCAACTGGCTGGAGAACACTCTCAAATAGCTATCTTTAATGTAGGCTGATAGAAGAATAAATTTTAACAGACCAACAATTTTAGCAACCTGTTCAAAGGTCACCCTGTTCTTGTGCAAATGTTTTGCATTAATGCATTCAAAAAAGTTCTAATTTTCAGCTGATAAGCCCCATCCATCCCTTCATCCATCCATTGTTTATAGTCACCCAAATCAAAATATCTAATTCTGACTAATATTGTGTTGAAACAAATAACAAAAAAGTTAAAAAAAAGAAATAACAATGAGAACAGAAATAAATCCAAGGCCAATGACAATCATTTCACTAAATGTGAAAAATTGGATCATCTACCACTCTGACACAATGCCTAGGAGGCCTTATTATTATTGAGTCTATCATCTGCACCCAGGGGTGGGATCCGACAGGGTTAACTATCGGTTCGGTGATTTACGAGGTTCGGTGATTTACAATGTGCTTCCCTGCACGCTGCACGCGCGTCTGTAAATCGTCATCAGCTTGCTGCCTGGCAGCGCTGCGTGCTGAGGAGCCTTTGAAAAAGCCCTTTTTTCCTGCTTTTTTAACTGCAGCTGTGCCTCGCACGGCAGCTGAAGTTGAAAAA
>AZIM01001402.1:138962-150787 GCA_000516915.1 Ophiophagus hannah
TGATCTTGATTGTATCCCTCTGTTAATTTAATTTAGGATTGCATTGGTTTTTTGGCTGCTGCCGTACACTGTTCAATCAATTTTTGACTAAGACTCCAAGATCCCTCTCACAGTTACTGCTATTAAGCCTGGTTTCATCCAGTCTATATGTGTACTTTTGGTTTTTCTTGCCTAANATTTCATTTTGTTAGATAGGGCCCAGTGTTCAAGTCTGTCAAGCTCCATCTGGATCTTGAGTCTATCATCTAGAGCAGTGATAGCTAACCTTTTTGTTGTTGCGTGCTGAAAGTGTGCATGCGTACCTGCACCCATAATGCAATACGTGCATGATCCCCCATGTGCACCCCTCCCCCCAGTGCATGCGCAAGCGTTTCCCCCGTGCATGCACTGCAGATACCTGACAATCAGGGGGCGAATGCATGTGCAGTGGCTCTGTTCCGGGCGACGGCTCACATGCCGGCAGAAATGGCTCTGCATGCCATTTCCAGCATGTGTGTGCCATAGGTTCGCCATCACGGATCTAGAGTATTGGCTATTTCTGCCAGTTTAGTATCATCTGCAAATTTGGTAAGTTTCCCTTCATTAGAAAAGAATAGATAGAATTCTTTATTGGCCAANCACTTAATAATAGTCATAGGGTACAATATTCCCTCATCTAAGTCATTTATGAAGATATTGAACAGTACTGGGCCTAAGACGGATCCTTGTTGTACCCCGCTTACTTCCCTCCATGTAGATGTAGTACACTTAAGTGTCAAGGACTACTTGTTGAGTACAGTTTGTCAGCCAGTTACAAATCCATCTGTTGGTGATGCTATCCCATTTTTTTCTAGTTTACCAAGAAGTAGGTTGTGGTCTACTATGGTGATGTCTAGCATTTCATTGGTCTATTAATTTAGTCACTATGTTAAAGAATAAAATAAGATTGGTTTGGCATGATCTGTTTTTAACAAACCTATGCTGACTTCTAGTTATTACGTTATTCATTTCTAGATGTTGGCAGATCAATTTTTTATTATCTTTTCCAGTATCTTCCTGGGTATTGATGTTAGGATTAGATCAACATGGCGCATGTTGAGCCACTAAGGCTGCCAGACATTTGAAGACAGAAGAAAAACCACAGCACAAGAGAAGCGAGTACTTCGCAAAGCCAGAGCTGCAACGATGGTGCCCACACATGTCTGCCTGACATATGGCAGAACATTCTGTGCCCGATAGGCCTTACCAGCCATCTGGACTTTTATGATAATATTTTTCAGAGTTTCCCAAGTTTCTTGAGTTGTTTTCCCCTTTAAGATTTTTATCCAAGGAATCTTTCTCAATTTTCTCTGAGTTTGTTAAAATCGCTCTTTTAAAACCTAAAACTGTGGTATCATTATGTTCTATTGCTTGTGTTTGTGTTATGTTGAATTCTAGTTTGACATGGTCACTCTCACCCAAGGTTCCTGCAGTTTCAACTCCCTCTATCACTTCATCTCTAAGAATTAAGAATTAAGTCCAGTATGGCTGTCTTTCTAGTTCCCTCCTCTACCTTTTGGACAACAAGGTTGTCAGCTAGGTTGTTCAGGAACCTATTCAGTTTCTCACTTGGTGCAAAATTAGTCTTCCAATTGATGTCAGGGTAATTGATGTCCCCCATTACTAAGGAACCGGCCACCACTCAGCCAGATTCAGGCTTGACAATGGGTCGGTCCTTTGCTGTTTCTTGTGCAGCCCCACGGGCCAGATCTAAGCACCCCACGGGCTGGATCCGGGCCCCGAACCTTGAGTTTGACACCCCTGGTCTACAGTTTCAGAGTATTTCTTGGTACTTGGATGATTCTGGTTTTCAAGAGCAAATTAAATACTTGCAGATGCATTTAATGCATTATTTGTGACATATCTACTGGTCATGTATTTTAATTGGTTTCTAGTTCTTCTATACCACATATATTTATTTTGTCTGCTAGCAGTCTTGAGTGTTCTAGGGAGAGAAGATGATGATTCTGAATGGTTTAATAAAACAGCCCCTATGCGCTTGTGCTGGCCACCCATGAACATGGCCTGCACTGTACTCCTGGATACCCTCCCTGACCTGCATAACACCTCTTGTGCATTGTTGTGCATCATTTCCAATTTGTCTGACGCCTCTTGCTCATTCTGTCAACCCTCCATGACCCATGCTGACTCCTGTGCACCCTTCCTGATGTGCCCTCTGGACTATCTCTGCCCTGCATGGTAGCCCTCACATACCCCCTGCAGAGTGCCTCTTGAGTGCCCCTTCCAAATAGCAGCCACTTTCCTGCCTGTAAGCCTGGGACTTGCAACTTCCTAGTGGCTTCCCCATTGACTTGTGTTGTGAGAAGCTGGCAGAAAGTTGCCTTCCTAACAGCTATGGGATTCAGTTAACAGTGGTTACCAGGACTACAGGGATTGCCATCACTAAGTGATGTTGTCATGCTTTATGACTAGTTGCCATTATAAGTTGAGGACTACCTCTATCATCAAGAAAAGTTCTGCAGAATTTTTTAAAGATATAGAATAAAGAGATGTTTGGTTGTATTTTAAGAGATAATTATAAGTTTTTAATGTTGATTATGCTGCTCGGGATGAAGGGGGAAGTTTTTTTATTTCTCTTTTTTCTCCTTTTCTTTTTTTCCCCATTTTTTAATATTTTTTTAAGGTATCTATTTTGTACTATAGATGTATATGTTTTTTTGGTATAATATATTTAATAAATTAAAAAAGCATTGATTTGAAAAAATTAAAAACAAATAGTCAAAAAAGTACTAGGCAAAATATGCTAAGAAGGATACAGAGATGTTTGTGGAAAGTGGGATTGGAAGAGAAAGAGAAACAGCAGTATAGAAGACACAGTAGCAAAAAGTAGACTAAAATTATGTAATTGGGGCATGAATGAAAAATTAAGACAAGAAGTAGCATTAAATGCATTAGGGAAAGCAGGATGATATATCCTACTTGAGATCAGATAGGAAAAAAACAGTATAGCAGTATTTTTGAACTGACTATTTAGTGAGAAATCTAGCAGTGCATTGAAGGAGAGATACAGCTGAGAACGTGAGGAAGTGTAATGGGCATAACTAACCTTCTTTGGGCTTCATGCAGCCCAGAACACTCACTCTTTTGTACTCCTATATGTCAGTGTTGAAGTATGAAAGGAACTCTTTTTATAGTTTTTATGAGTTTGTAAATTCAGTGTTGAGAAATAAATAACTATCAATTATTTATAGTATATAAAGCAGACTGCTCTGGTGCAGTTCAGATCATTGCTACTTTCCCTAAAAATGTCTTCTATCTCTTTTCAAACTTCTTATTTTGAGGCATTTGTTTCCTAATTATTTGATCAGATGTAGAGAATATGCATTTTTGGTGGAATAGTAACTTGATGTCTCTGTTTTAGGACTGCCAGGATTGTAGATAAGAATATTTACATTGTACAAGGTGAAATCAATACAGTAATAGGAGCCATAAAACGCAGTGCAAGATGGAGTACTCATGTACGTTTGGTAAGTTACTAGAAATGGAAGAATTGTATTAATTAAATCCAAATTTGTCTAATACAATTTATCTTTCAATGTTAAGTGTTTAAGAGAAATTACAATAATTAATGATCCTATGTTAATATATGCAATTTTAATCTTTTATGTCCGATCCAGTAACTTGAAATGATTTCAGAGGTATCACAAATTGATTCGCTAAACAAGCCCAAAGGGAATGATAATCAATTTTTTAAAAATTCTACATAAGAGGTTAGAATAAAAGTCCAGTGATGAACTTGAAAATCTGGTACATTAAACCTACCATTCTCATAAAAATCAAGGAGTCTTTTCCCACTATAAAAATTTTCTTGAGTTTTATCAATCTGTGCAACATACATACCTAATAGGAATTAGCATTGGAATTCCTGTTGAAATGCATCAGTCTACAAGTTAATTTGGCTACATACTCAGTGCAGTCTGATTTATGCATTCAAACATATTTCATTCAGTGTATTTTAGACAAAATAGCATCCCAAGTATTTTTTTTACAATCCAAGCTAATTGTAAATCTCAACTTTCGATAGTAATGTGTTTTTAGCTATTTTTGTCACAGTATATCCTAAATATAAGATTCACTTATTTATACAGTGCGTTCAGAAAGTATTCAGCTCCCTTCACTGTTGTCAATTTTGTTATACTGCAGTCTGATTCTACAGTTGTTGAAATTCATTTTTTCTCAGTTGTACGGGTTGCAGAATCCAAAGCGTGGGTAGTCTCTGCTTCCTTGCTTGAAGATTCAGTCAATCAAAGCTTAGTCCCTCCTCCTTCCACTGCACATGCCCAGTTTTTGACTCAGTCTTCATGCAAGAGGACTCACGGAGAAAGTGCTCAGGAAAATCACGCTTTGGATTTTATGAACAGTACAGAGAAAGGGGAATTAAAAACCTATGAACTGTGGGTTAAGCAATAGAGACACAGACCTCAGGTGAGCGGGGAATCTGCGGGTCGTTAGCAAAGCGGGAGGCGAAGAAAAAAGCCGCATGGTTTTAAAGAGAGCGAGAGGCTTGCACTCAGCTACGCTGAATTAGAGGAGCTGAAGGGGAGAGAGCTCGGACATCCTGTAACAAGCGAGCAAACAGAGGAACTCAGAGGGTAAATAGGCAAGCGCTCAGATATCCTGAAGAATAAGCTATCCTGAAGGGGTGAAGAATAAGCAGGAACCGCTGAACAGCTGACAGGTGTTTAGAGGGAAGCTGCAGCAGCTCCGGAAGGGCAGAGCAGGCATCAAGCTGCAGGAAAATGCTTCGTGAAGCCCTTAACAGGCAGGAAGAAGCTCCCCCCAAAACTAAGAGAGTCCATACTCAGTTGCGGCTAAGCACACTCTAAAAAGTAACCCCTGAAAGACCCAACAAAGCCAGGGACTAGAGTCCATAGTCAATTGAGGCTGAGCATACCCTAGAGCGGTCAGGAGGTAACAGACTGCGTCAGCTGAGCTCCAGTGAGGGTGAAGTTGCTTGTCCCAGAAAACAAAGGGGGACAATATGGCTAAGTTTTCAGAGATGGAGGCAGGCTTGGAAGACCAAGAATCACCGGGCCCAACAGGTCTTAAAAGGAATCAGAGAGCCCAGTAAATATCAAAGGCTGAGGAGAGAGAAAAGCCCTTCATTAAAATGTCCAAATCTGATGAAAAGGATGCTTTAAGGAGACAAAGCGTCATTGAAAAGAGCTTTGCAAGGGCTAAAAAGGAGGCGGAGAGGAATGGAAATTCCCGTACTTCAGCAAGTAGGCCAATGGGAACAAAGCAACAGGAAACTTGCTCTCATGAGGCGACACCAGAGGGAGGGAGTGAGCAGTGTAGTCAGCCAGCTCTTTGTCTGAAAGAGAGTGTATAACAGAGATGCAGGGAAGCTCTCAGGAATTCAGTGAGAGCTGGGAGCTTTCCCCAAGAGAAGAAGGCTGGCAATGGAGACCAGTTCATCCTACAACAGCAGAACTCTGAGAACAGACCTTTAGGGAGGAAATGAAAGCCCTAATGTTACAAATGCTTACAGAGGTTAGGGAGGGAAAATGTATCCAACCTAACTTGGGGAATAATGAGAGAAGGTCTGATAAGCGGCAGCCCTCACTGGCCAGGGAGACGGGAGAGGAATTAGAGTCTCAGAGATCAAATTCAATGCGATCATACACCCAAAATGAGGCTTCAACCTCAGGAGAGGAAGAACAGAGGGAGACAGCATTCTCTGATGAAGAAGAGAATGAGACAGAGGTCCCAGCTTTCACAGGCCTATTTTGCCAGCAGCTGTTTAAGATGCTGCTAGGTAAAGTCAAGGTAGCGACAGATTTGCGGATTGCCACACAAACAGAGGGACCTGCTCCAGATTCCTCAGACCCCAAGGATTGGCTTTTTGCAAGAACTAAAGTGGAAAGCAAGGTGGTGCCTTCCCCAGAGCTGTTCACGGAGGTCATGGAGGGGCAGTTAGACAGCTCAGTGATCTTCACAACACCAGGTGGGAATGAGAGGAAGAATTATAATGTGGAACTGGCTGAAATGATTCAAGTTCCAACAATAGATGGGCCAGTGGCAGCTTCTACATCAGCGACTGTATTGGCCAATGATGCAGAAGAGGGTCTAAAAGGAGAGGACAAGAAGTCGGAGCAGACCCTCCAAAAGTCCACCAGGCAGCAGCGTGGGCAGTGAAGGCAACCTCAATGGCCTCATTCTTCAGCAGGGCAGCCCTGATATGTTTCGGGCAGATGCAGGAAATGGCGCTACCTGGTGATCTTTGATTGCAACAGGATTTGAACAAGTTGATAGCAACAATGGAGTTGATTGCTGACGCCACACTTAATGGTGTCAAGTACGCTACCAAAGCTATTGCAGCTTCGGTTACAGTCGGGCATCTAGTTTGGCTCCACCATTGGCAGGCGGATTTGAAGCACAAGTGGAAACTTGCTTCGGCTCCAGTTAAAGGAAATAATAAAGATATATCTGCCACAGGAGCGGCAGAACAGCATAAAAGCAATGATAGGTCAGGTGATCACAGCTCCAGTGGTGGCTCTGGACTTACTCTCGCAACTACTAGGGAAAACGTTATTGTGCATCTCAATAGTGCCTGGGGCCCGGCTGCACGCAAGAACCTTACAATGGTTTCTGTTACCTTAGCAGAGAGCAGGCAAGGGCAATGCGAGAACCAAGGTAGGGGTCCCACCAAGAGTGAAGCATTCCCTCCATTCTTAGTGGTGGGGATCACAGGCTATGACCAAGGGATGTGGGTTCAAGGAACCCAACTGACTGTTCATCACAACAGCCTGGTTAGTTGGGGGACCCACTGACAGTCCCAAATCACACAGGGTCAGTGGTCCAAGACAGACCTCAGAAACAATATCAATTGGCTGGAGCTCAGGGCCGTGCACCTGTCTCTAAGGACATTCAGGGTGAGGATAGTAGGCCAGCATGTGCTGATCCTGATGGACAATGTGACCGCTAAGGCACATATCAACAGACAAGGGGGACTCACTCCCAGGCACTCATGCAAGAGGCGGAGCGTTTAGGCTGCTGAGTGGAGAAACATCAATCAGAGCAGAACATATCTCAGGGTTGGAGAATGCGCAGGCAGACTGGCTCAGCAGAACAACTGTCAACCACTCAGAATGGCATCTACACCCAGAACTGTTCAGGGAGCTGTCACACAGGTTCGGGAGACCAGTCCTGAGCCTGTTTGTGTCCCCAACAAATACGCAACTTCCGAGATTCTACTCAAGATTCCCAACACCGGGGGCGGAAAGGGCCAATGCTCTCTGAGGTGGCCAAGGGGGCTACTTTATGCATTTCCCCTGCTTCTGTTAATACTGAGGATAATCAATAGAGTGATAGAGGAAAAGGCGGAAGTTTTACTCGTAGCACCTCACTGGCCCAGGCAGTCGTGGTACACAGATCTGGTAGATCTGTCAGTAGCAAGACCATAGAGAATTCCCCCAGACAGAATAGAGTTGAATCAGGGGGCAGTTCAACACCCAGAATCACAGTGGCTTCAATTGACCGTCTGGCACTTAAGAGGGCTGCACTGAGACAGTTAGAATGTTCAACCAACGTAATACAAACACTCCAAGCCTCTAGAAGGCCGTCAACCAATAGGATTTATGATGCTACCTGGAAAGCATTTGGGGGTTGGTGTTCCAAGAAACATAACAACACAACCACAGTGTTGGTGACACAGGTTCTCGACTTTCTCCAGGAGGGCCTGGAATAGGGTCTGGCTCCCAACACCTTACGTAGGCAGGTAGCAGCGATAGCATCAGTGTTGGATTGTGGGAGTTTGAAATCCCTTTCACGGCATCCGCTGGTCTGCACGTTCATCAGGGGAGCAACCAACCTAAGGCCACCGGTAATACACAGGTACCCCTCCTGGGACCTGACTAAGGTGCTGAGGGTGCTTATGACAGAGCCATTTGAACCACTGAGGTCAGTTTGCATTTGCTCACCATTAAGGTGGCCTTCCTAGTGGCCATTACGTTGGCCAAAAGGGTATCCAAACTAGAGGCCTTATCTATAAGGGAGGATCTTTGCATATTCCACCCAAACAGAGTAGTATTAAGACTGGATCCGACTTTCATTCCGAAGGTGAATTCCACATTCCATAGAGCTCAGGAGATAGTGCTACCAGATTTCTGCCCGAATCCAGTCCATAGCTTAGAAAAGAAGTGGCATTCTTTGGACATAAGGAGGGCAATACGTATATATATTAAGAGAACAAGTACCATTAGGAAAATGGAAGCATTGTTCACATCAATCAGACCTGGTTCTTCAGGTCAAAAAGTTTTGCCATCAATCATAGGTCGGTGGATCAGAGCATGTATTACAAAGGTTTATGAGATCCAGTCAGTACTGCTGCCGAACAGAATAAGAGTGCACTCAATCAGGAGTGCAGTCACAATGTCGGCTTGGAACACACAGGCCTCGATGGAAGAGATCTGTAAGGCAGCAACGTGGTCATCACCATCTCCGTTCATCATAAGTTGGATACCTTCGTGTCAGCAGAGGCAGTCTTTGGAAGAAGAGTGCTACAAAGAGTTCACACAGCTTGGGACCAGACTACTGCCCACCCTTAGAACAGCCGGCTTGGGTACATCCCATGCTTTGGATTCTCTGACCCATACAACTGAGAAAGAGCATTGGTTCTTACCTGAAATGCATCTTCTAGTTGTACAGGAGGAGAATCCAAACCACCCGAGTGATTGTCGGTCCCGAGATTAGGATTATCAAGAAAGAGCACCAAGAAAGCTCCAAGTCAGTTGTTAGCCTTCATCAAAAACTGGGCATGCGCAGTGGAAGGAGGCGGGACTAAGCTTTGATTGACTCAGTCTTCAAGCAAGGAAGCAGAGACTACCCACACTTTGGATTCTCCTCCCGTACAACTAGAAGATGCGTTTCAGGTGAGAACCAATGCTCTTTCTCATTAATTTACATTCACTACCCCATAATAACAAAATGAAAACAGAATTTTAGAAATGTCTATAATTTTATTTTTAAAAAATCCTGAAATATCACATTGGCATAAGTATTGAGACCCTTTACAACAATATGTGAAATTTAGCTCTGGTGGCTCCCATTTCTCTTGATCATTGCTGACATGTTTCTACACCTTGAATGGAGTTGACCTGTGGTAAATTAAATTGATTGGATATGAAAGTCACACACCTCTCAATAGAAGACGTGACAGCTGACAATGCATACTGTAACAGATCAAAAGCCATGAGGTCAAAGAAACTGCCTGCAGAACTCACAGACAGGATTATTGCAAGGCACAGATCTGGGGAAAGCTACAGTAAAATTTCTGCTGCACTGAAAGTTCCTAAGAGCACAGTGGCCTCCATAATTCTCAAATGGAAGAAGTTTGGCATAACCAGGACTCTTCGAAGAGCTGGTGGCTCTGTCAAACCTAGCAATCGGGGGAGAAGGGTCTTAGTAAGAGAGGTAACAAAGACCCCAGTGGTCTTGAAAGCCCATTTGAAATTTGCAAAAAAAGCACCTGAAGGACTCTCAGACTGTGGGGAACAAACTCTAAACCAGCTTTCATGTGTTTTGCACTGAGGAGAGACTTCCATCTAGCCACTGTGCCATAAAGCCCAGATCAGTGGAGAGCTACAGTGATGGTTATCCTTCTGAAACTGTCCCATCTCCATACAGGATTACTGAAGCTCAGTCAGAGTGATCATTGGGGTCTCGGTTATTTCTCTTACTAAGGCCTTTCTCCCCCAATTGCTCAGTTTAACAGGGCAACCAGCTCTTGGAAGAGTCCTGGTTGCGCCAAATGTCTTCCATTTGAGAATTATGGAGGCCATTGTGCCTTTAAGGAACTTTCAGTGAAGCAGAAATTTTATTGTAGCTTTTCCCAGATCTGTGCCTTGCAATAATCCTGTCTCTAAGCTCTGCAGGCAGTGTCATGTCCTTGTTGGAATGCTGCCATTCTGAAGGGAGGAAGGAGGCTTGGGGGAATGTTTTGCATGCTTTTGCTTTTGCTGTAACTGCTTGGGAGCTTGTGGGGGAGAAACATTAGCCCATCTGCATTGGTTCTTTCTCAACTGATTCCAACCTGGTATTCAAGGTCGCAGCACCACGAAGACAACCTCTTCTCACCATCATGTCTGAGTTTTTCAAAACACCTTTGCAGCATTTCATTGGCCACAGGACATTGGGGTGTGGTGGGAGGGTTGAAGGGGACAGTTAGCCTAATGCTTCGTGTGCAAATTCAGACTCTGCCTGACTTCTCTGCAGTCTCTATCTCAGTAAAAGTTCCTTTTGAAATGCAAACTGCTTTAAGAGTTTTACTTTCTTGAGAAGGTAGCTAAGGCAGGTCCTTACATTAGGCAGAGTCTGCAAACTGGTCACCCGGGAGAGGTGCCTGCCCTGCCATGGGGATTGTGCAAATAATGTCAGCATAAGTTAGCGATCAAGAAGAAACTGAATGCTGGGGCGAAGCTTCAGACAAACTTCAGCCGGGTGTGAACTCTGCTGGATGGGTGGAGGAAGTTGCCAGTCTAGGAGACTCAACAAAGCCTGGATGGTTCATAGGTGTTGGGAAGAAGGATCACTGGGTAGGGAGGATGAAAGGAATCACCCAAGGCAGTTGTTGGAAAGGATGGAAAGTGGAGCTGGGAATGCTGCGGGATGAGGAAGGGGACGACCCCGACAAAGCCGACCTCCTCATGAGGCAAGCCATGCGAATCATGATATATGCATTTCAAAGCTTGAAAGCAAGAGATGCCCTTGCTTGCATGTCCAGGGGTGATGGACCCAGCTGGAGGAGAGAGATGGAAAGACCTTATCCCTGGACACCTTGGCAGTAGTAATGGCCAACCCAGCAGGAGCAGCAATGATGGCAGGGACCCCACAGAGATGCACGGGCAGGGAATGCCATGAGGCTGGGAGATGCCGTGGCTCTTTGCAGACAGAAGCTCCTCCCCTGGTGTGAAATTTGATGGAGATCCTCAGCAGCTGGGATTTTTCCTGACCCAGGTCCTTACCTATGTGCAGGAATATGGGAACAAAATCCTCACTGAGGGGGCTAAGGTCAGAGTTGTTACTCTGGTATTAGAGGGGGTTGCAGCCAGGTGGATGGTAACCCTCCACAGTGCCAATGCTGCTGAGCTGAGGAATTTCAACTGATTCATGACTGCCTTGAGATGGCAATTTGAAGACCCCTAGCTGACTTGAAAGCCAGAGAACGCATCAGAACTGTGAGGCAAGGGCGAAGACCAGCGGTCGAGTACACCGAGGAATTTTGAGACCTGGCCTGACATTTTGACTGGCCAGAGGACATACTCGTGAGTTGCTTCAAGGATGGCCTAAACAACGAACTGTACAGTGCATGCATGGTGCATGCTGGCTTAAGAGGTAGAGATCAACCAAAACAAGTATTGTAGTGGCAAAGTATGGAAGAAGTCAACCCCCGAGGGAAATTGCTAGAAGCTAAGCCCAGCCACCACACTTCTCTGCTTCAAGTGAGGAAAAGAAAACCATAGGGCAGCAGAGTGCCAAACAAACAGCCTCAAACAGCCCAAACAAGAGGAGGGAACTCTGACCCCACCGGAGGAAGACCAGGGACTAATGGAAAGCGAATTGGATGACAACCCCTTGGTAAGTGGCCCTACTGCACCTGTAACTATGCCCGTAGAATTACAATTCCCAGGAACAGGACAGAAAGCCTCCTTAAGAGTGCTTCTAGATGTCAGCTATGGAATTCATCGCTGCCACATAGTTGAAGAAAGTGGGAGGGGGTGATGTTAATTGAGTAGCTCTTAGTAGACAAAATATATTATTTTGATAGTTCAAGGTTACAGAGTGTG
>AZIM01001403.1:35971-47465 GCA_000516915.1 Ophiophagus hannah
AAAAAATTTGAATCCCACCACTGGAATAGACCATCTGAATTAGACTGTGCAGAAAATAAAGTGAGGGTAATAAAGAATTGAAAGCATGGTATTTGCATAACCAAATGGTATTAGAGAATGGGGCACAAATAACCCAGATGTTATTTATATATTATAGAAGTTGGTTATACCATTAAAGGTGCCACCATGTGTGAATTAATCCTGATGAACATGTTGTATAAAGCCAAAGACACCAACCAATGAATACAGAGAGAAAATTTAAAAAAAACAACAAGCTAATTCCCAGTAGAATTGGAGATCATTGTACGTCATCATATTATATGGAAACACAATTATTTTTGCATCTACAGATATTGCAAAGTTACATTTTGCCACTTAGTGAAAAGAGGTGCTGAAGAAATTAACATAAATATGAGAGAAGCCACAAGTGTTGTAAACAGACAATAAAAATGAATATACAACAGAAAACATGTAAAGGAACCAGAAAAAGCTGGAAATTGCATTCTGCTTCAACAGTAACACATTTAAGAGTTATGAAATCTAAAAATAGTAGTTCCTTACTCCAGAATCATGATGAATAATAGTTAATACTTCATAATTCAAGTTTTCTTGTCATATTTTTAATCTTACATTTATAATTATTGATGTTTTTTATAATGAATATATTAAATGAATGTTTGTTGATAATGCAGCTACTTTGCTAGACAGTGTGCTGCTTTCTCTGTCCTAGCACCATTCAGATCTCTTGAGAATAGTTCAAAAGTTCCTGGTTGGTATGATAATCATTTATGCTTGTTGAAGAATTATGGGAGTTGTAGTCTATGACATTCAAACAAAAACAGAATTGGAAGTATTTGATCCATACTTCAGCTCCAGTGAACACAATTTATGGAGTTTTTAGTTCCTCAAATCTAATCATAAATGTTCCCAATAGTTATTCACAAGTGCCATCAAGTGCAGCTATCATTATAAATTTCCATTTTCATGTTTTTTTTATTTCAGCAATGATTTCCATTAAAAGCCTATAATTAAAATAATTAGTATAAAAATTGTCTTGTAATCAGCTTAATTTCAGTAAGGTTTTTTAAAACTGTATAGATGGAAAACTTGAGGAAGAATTTGAATATTAAAAGATAGCACGCTAATAGCATCAATCAAACATTTATCCAATGAATTTAAATTATTTCCAGCACACACACTACACACACACACACACACACNCACACACACACACACACACACACAAGATCGCGAGAGCGGCTCANNNCACACACACACACACACACACACTCCTTGCTGTCTTTTAACACAGTTGACTGGAGGTCCTGCAGAAACCATTTAAAATATTGATGTGGATGTGAATGTGAGGTGCAATGATTGAAGTGTTTGACTAAGACTGGAGTAAATTGGGCAGGTTCTCTTTCTGTCTCTGTCTGTCTCTGTCTCTCTCTCTCTCCTTCTCTCTCTCTCTCTCTCTCCTTCTCTCTCTCTCTCTCCTTCCTTCCCTCTCCCTCTCCCTCTCTCTCTCTCCTTCTAGCTCTCTAGCTCTATCTATCTATCTCTCCCCAACTTATCCCATAGGTTTTTGTGAAATGAAATAATGGGAACTCTCCATTACATCTTTCTCCTAGAGGAAAATTCAGATATAAATCAAATAAATAAAAATGATAAATAAGTTTCCTAGATATGGAATCTCAGCACTATTATACTTTCTTGAAATTATGTTGGACTCACTCCAAGCCAATACCTTTCAGGTTACAATAAAATAGAAATATGAGCCAAGTGACTATAACAATAGGATTGTCATATGCTAAAACCTTATATTAGTAAGACCTTCCTAATAAACCCAGAGGAAAGATACATTACAAAGCTGCTATCTTGATGAGATAATTTAAACAATCTATCACGGAGGAGTTGCAGATCCTGAAAAGGGTTAAGATGACTCCAGCTTGAGATGACTTAGAGCCACTCTTAAGACCTGTCTCATGGCAGTAAGAGAATTAAAACAGCATTATTTCTCCCCTTTTATTGCAGCCACAGAGTGTCACCCTGCAGCCCTGTTCTAGATTACCTGGTCCCTTATGGGAGAGGGGAACTTGGTTGATCATCTTCAAAGCTGCACAGAGGAATTTTATCAGTCACTTGGATTTGTTCCCAGTGAAAACCCATGCACGGTTACAGGTCTGTGTGAGATGCCCAGGGAAATGCCTTGCCTGGTTATCTGGGAACAATTTGATCCTGTTGAACCTGATGAAGCAGACAGGGTCCTCGATGCTATCAGTGTAACCACCTATCAATCTGATCATTGTTCCACTTTGTCCCAAACTCCAGGATAGTGACTAGCAGGTGGGTTCAAGCAGTGATAAATTCCTCAGTGCAGGAGGGGATGTTCCCAGGGCCTTTTAAGGAGGCCCTCTCCTTAAAAAAATATCCCTTTATTCTACCTACCTGGAGAACTTTTGTTGAATTCCTCATCTTTCCTTCTTAGGGAAAATAATAGAAAAAGGTTTTAGAAATATTTATCTTTTATGACTTTAATGCTTTTAATGCTATAAGCCACCCAGAGTGTCTTCGAAAGAAGACGGGCAGCAAATAATAAAATAAGTAATGATTTTGGGGTTTTCCTAAATGTGGAGCATTGCTCTGACTTTGTTTTATACCTGATAAATAGAGGAGGGAAAGGGCAAAAATGCATACATTGCTCAGTCTTGCTTTATGAAATAATAAGGTCTAAATCTCCTGCATTACTTCAATCCATAAAGTGATTGCCACATAGCCTATACTAATCCTTTTTCAACCATATGTCATCCAGATGTATTTGAATAAATTCTCTGTGATATTCAGCCAAAGGTTTGCTGTTTGGGGATTATGGGGCTTGTCATCCAACATATCTGAACAGTACCAGGTTGAAGAGGTCTGGCTTATATTTATAGGACATTCTCTGAATCTCAATGATACTCTGGGTATCCATGCAATGAATATCCTCTTCTAAATGCATCAGCGCACCAACGTGCCTACCGTCCCTGTCCTAATGTTCCCTTTTATTCGTATGCATTTCATGTATTAATAATCATGTTTATACTTATATTTGTTACCTAATACATGCTCGACAAACAAATAAATAAATAAAAAATAAACTCTATAGCAACCAGTTCTGAAGTGTTTAAACCCAAAACAGTGAACCTAAAATGAAGAGATAATGAATATTATCTATATTCTAATGGTTCACCATTACACACGCCAGGTAATATATCTAGACTAGTAGGAGATTACTGTACTTTAAATTATATTACCTGCAAGGGAGATCGGTTTCATAAGAAAGAAGCATTTCCAGTAGTTTTTCCCCTTTTAAAAAAAGGAATTAATGAATGGAATTTACATGTGCTCAAAAATTAGCTCTTAGCATCTTGTGACAAAGTAATAGTTTCTTTTCAACTTTCATTTCACAAACAAGCATGACAAATTTATTTTCTAGGCTCCACACACTTAGATGGGCTGTAGGCAATTTGCAAAAAGCTAAGTTCTATTTATTGTTTTGGAGACCATTTAGTTAATTTTACAACACCTTGGGGATGGTTGCTAGCTGCACAGATGAGACACATTTCACAGGATTACTGGACCAGAAAGGAGAAAGCAAGCTAAACTGTTCCTAGAAAGGTGTTTCATACTGTACCAAACCTCCTTTGTCTTTTATATTTAATCTCCTGTTTGTCTTTACCAAAAACTTTTCAGAAAAGATAAATATAGAAATTTTATATCAAGATTGGTCAAACTCAAACAAATATTTAATACTTAAACCCAAAATTGCTGGTTTATGACAAAAACAATTTGCTCCATAGCCAACAGACAACCCATGGAAAATGTGCTATGACAGCCATACAATTGGTTTCTTCCTTGAGATGCAAAAAACTTTATGTCCTTTTGTATTTTTCCAAAGTTGAAGGTAAATCTTTGGGGAAGGAACTGCTCTTTAAAACTCAGATTTTAAAATACCAGTAGGATGCTTGCATTTCACCAAAGCCAAAATAGAAACTAAAATAATGAGTACTATTTGAGGCCAGAGGCAGTTGTATTGGACCACAAATAACAGATCAATATCAGTTATATGCAGTTATTAATACCACGTAATGTAAATTTGTCTACGTGTATGTTGATGAACATAGGATCATTGTTTTATTATAACATCTTCTGAAGGTTTTTTTGCACTTTTTGCATTTTTTCCATCAATTGTTTAATTTGCTTTTTTTCCCCCATATCCCAAATATTGAACTTTATAAGGTCAGATGTTAAAAAAATATCTACATCTTGCTGTTTTCTGGCACAAATTTCAGAAGGTGCAAAAAGTGTACATTTAGAATATAGAATTATCAGCTTGCATAATTGTTACTATATTTCATATCACTTTAAATTTGTAAGTTATATCCCTGATTACTATTAGTAATCAGTAAGGAGTTTGCCATCCATTTCACCATATCTCATGAGGCTTGGCTGAAAATCAGTTTGTACCAAGGCTGCAAGAAATGTTGATAAAATTATAAAATGATTCGTTCATGTCCTCATTTCTTCTTTTTTATACAGCATGACTCCAGAAATGTATTTAGAAGCTTTAATTGCACTTCTTGTGAATCCATCCCAGTTAAAAATACTATGGTGAAATTAATTTTTTTAACAAAGCACAATTAAAATATGCTTTGGTTATGATGTGAAATATTTGCCATCAAGTTGTGTTTAACTCCTGGTAACTATATAAGAAAACTTGCCAGCTTGATCTCTTTCTAGTAATTGCAGATGGCTCCTCCAAAGGCATGCCAAGCATAATTTTAGTCCAGCTTTTATTCATATGTACATACATTTATCCTTGCTAATCGTCACTTGGGGACTGTCCAATATAGTATAGTTCTTCTTGCACTCATTGTACTTTTAGAATAGAAAATAGGTATCGCTATGGATTTTGGAATGTATTTTAATGAGTTAGAGTTTATAACAATCTTAAAAGCCCACCAAAGTCCCCTTCCACTACAGCTTGTACCTAAAACAATCTGAATTGTTTTGAGTTTCTCACACTTATTTTTACTTTCCCAGGATTAAAATGGCTCAACATTTCCTTCTCTTGAACCATGCTCAAGACCCACATTCCTTCACAACATTTCCACTATCAGAGTCACTCCCTCCTCCAAGACTTGAAGATGGACAGCTGATCAAGGTCAATGGACAAGTCTGAAAGATTTAGATGAAGCTGGAATGTACTCCCTCCCTCCTGTTGCTTGGCAATAGCAACTAGAGAGACTGATATGGCAGGAAGCAATGAGTTTTCTTCCTTATTTGATTATTCCAAAGGCAAATTTGAGGGACAAGGCTTGCATGGGTATTTCAGATGGAATTGATGGACAGGTTATGGTGAGTGAACACCTCTGATCTATTTCCAGGATCACTCCCTATCTGGATAGCATTTTCAGTGAACCATATTCAAGCCTTTTCTTCCTGCCTCTAGAATCAAAATATAATCCACCTTTTATCCCTTTTCCATGTTTTAAGAGAAAGGACATGGAGGCCACTCCGTGGATTATACTTTCATTGATATTTGAAATAGTCAAATACCATTGCAAGAGTTCTCGGTACTCATTTATTCTCAGCTGTAAAGAATCTGTATATTGCAATATGGGATTTGATTTGAAGGTCTATCATCAATATTCTTCAACTGCATGGGCTTTTCTGTTTTTCTTTTTAAATCTCAAAGCTCCATTTGATTATCTGAGAGTCTGTTATGAAACTTTTGGAAGGGATGATTGTGAAGAACAAAGTTTTGGAGTAATTTGAGTATTTATTCATAAGGTCACTCATGTTTCCACAGATGCAACCTTTCTAGCTAATTCTGAGCAAGGAAACTTAGCAGGCCAAATCATCAGTATAACCTATACAGTAAAAACACAAACTTGTCTTCAATGTTTTAGCTGTCTAGAAGGATCTTCTCTTTAATTTGTTTGAATGGGTTCTACACTGTTGGAATTGGGGGTATCAAGAGACGATAAGAGACATATAACTATCCCTCTTTATTATTCCTCCATGCGTTAGCTTCTTTAATCTGTCATCACTTACCAGATAACGCTGAAATAATTCAAATTCTCAAAATTGGTTGATCATTCCAACATACATCTCTAGCACACAACTAGAAATCAGTAATGTATTCACACATGCTTGGCAAATTGATAGCTTCAATTTTGCAGATTGTCCTGTTGATAGTTTTCATTGCTGAATCATCAGATATACCTATACATTTTTGCATGAAATGCTTACAGTTACATGGATTGAATTGTTAATCTCAATGAATGGAAACACCCATGTAGCTTCTCCTTTGTTCAGCAAGCTAAGAACAAAAGTAACATGGGTCCAATCTGTAGGAAATTCCACTGGTTTCATCCCAGATGTTGCATTGTCACATTGTACAAATTCTTTCTGTGTATTTACTTGCTTTTGATGCTGCAATATTCCAGCCATTTGTACTGCAGGCAGCAGATTGTCTCCAGGATCTGTTGCTGTCTACATCTAGAAGGCAAACTCCAACACCTCTCCAATGAGAGATTAATACAGGCATTAAAATTTATGTCAGCTCTTTGAGGTAGTCAAGATTGGGAAACAAGAGTTGCTAGAAGCCTTGGGATGTACTTTAATGCAGCTAGAGTATTGCAACAGAATCTTAAAAGCCTGTCAAAACCTTTACTTCAGTTTATACCTAACATACAATCAAACCAGAATTATTTTGAGTTTCTCATGCTTTCTACCTTCCCAGGACTCAGATATTTTTTCTCTAGGTTCAGCATTCCTCTCCCCTTCTCTGAGTCAAATCCACATTTCTTCACATAGAAAGTTTATTATTTTAATCTGATCTTTCTTGTCACTGAACTATCCATATCCTTCAAAACCTTATTTGTCCTTAATCTTCTCTCAGGTATACCAGTCAACTGTCAATTGTTAATCGTCCATGAGCCCAAGAAAACAAAACTATTACCTTCAGTTCAGTACTATCTTCTATAAACTCAGTAAGTGTTGGGTAAATATAACTTTTGTCTTCTTAATATTTAACATTATCCCAGTTTTTTCATTTTTCCCATTTTTATAACGAGCTCTTCTAAGTCGTCTTTACTTTGGGCAAAAGAAATAGCATTGTCTGCTTATTTTACATAAATGTTTCAAATTCCCAATTTTTATTTCAACTGTCACCTAATAGTCCAATCCTGATAGTTTTATAATTATTGTATAAGTTAAAGAGATACAAAAATGATAAACATTTCACCAACTTCCCTGCTCTAATTCACTTAGTTTTTTCTCCAAACTGAGTTCTTACACAAAAGTTTTTTGTTCATTCCAAATAGCGCTTAGAAGACTGGCTTTAGCACTTTCAATATGGTCCATATTTGGTACAGGTAGTCCTTGAGTTACATCTGTTTGTTGAACAAGCATTCAAAGTTATGATGATGCTGAAAAAAATGACTTGCACTTGTTCCTCAAAGTTCCTGCCATCTCAAAGCTCCTACACTCACATGATCAAAATTCAGAATTATCATTTTCAACTGACCCATCCATCCCACCCAACCCTCCTTGCTACCCATTGACCCCATCTATGCTCCCCAGCACCCAGCAGCTGTCTGCAGAAACTCTCCCATCCCTGTAGCTCTCATCCACTGACCTGCTTGCCTTGGATTCCTGCCTCTTCCCTTGTGAAAAGTCGTAACCCCATGTTGCTACCCCATGTCTTCATATGAGATCCTCACTTAACAATCTGGGGTTACATCAGCAACCAAGACTGCCAGGATTGCTATCATTAACCAATCCAGTCATATGACATCATGCTTTATTACTGCATCACTTAGTGATGAAAATTCCAGTACCAGTTACCATTGTTACCGAAGGACTACAGGTATGATCTACATATGAAGGAAAGAAAATGTGGGGATTACAATGCAAACCAAAGCTTCCAGTTTCTTCACAGCCATGATGTAGGAAAAAAGATGAGTGAGGGCTTCTAGTGATCACTTCAGGAAACAAGATGTTGAGTTAGATAGACCTCAGGAGTGACCCAACCAAACTGTATCACTGATATTTCTCAATGTAGGATATGTTGGATGGAAAATACAATCTGTTAGCTATAATTATATCAGTTTCTCTAAGTGATTCTGCAAAGAAGGTCTGGGAATGATAGCAGATGGTTAGAAATGAAGATGACAGGCATTTTGAGCTCAGTTCATCTTTGCAAGGTACATGCTTCAAACTATTGTGGCCTGGTTATATCAAATCTGCAACAGCAGACGCTATATGGTATCAAAATAGAATAAAATAGAAATACATCAAAATAGAAACAAAATGAACTATTTAGATTCTTATAGGAAAACAGAAATTTGGAGATAATAGAAACATGGATTTGAGATGTAATTGGACCAGGTAATATAAAAGGAGGATTTCAGAACATTTTTTCATATACTGTGCTATATAAGATGATATGTTCTGAAGTATATAATTATTGAGACCAAATCCAGTTTAAAGACTTACAGCCATAGGAAACTACTGTAAGGGAGGGCTTGAATTTGCATTGGGCATCTGAAAAGGAAATTCAGCTTTTCTAACAGAGAAAGTGGGTTTAGTTCTGAAGGGAAATATTTTTATAAAGGGCATTATTTTGAATTGTCCATGGCTGGATTATACGAAAGTGGAAAATTAATTTCTGCTTTCCTAACATTAGTTTGTCATCAAGCCACACTTTTAAAACTGCCAATTGCTAAACGTTCCTGCTGTTTGAAACTACAGCTATATACAGAAATATTCAGCTTCTTAGTAGAACAATAGAGAAAAAAGTGGCTTGCTTTATCTTGGATTGAATCTGACTGCATGCATATTTGATATTGTATTTGGTGTTGTTTTTATATTTTTTTCTAATTAAAATGCATGTTAAATATTTTCAAGTTTTATTTTAGTCTAGGGCCCCCATAGTCACAGGAACATTGGCAGACAAATCTCCTGTTCTCCACTAATGTGGGATGTGCCTCCAGTGTCCAACTACAGATGGTTGCTGTAGCCTTAATTTGTTCAACTAATTAAATCTTGCAGCTCATGCCAGGCGTGCTGTATTTTCACTAGTCCAGAGAAATCCATATTAGTTTCTTAGAAGGAAAGTGAAGGGATTTAATTGAAAATAATTTTATATAAACCGGATATTTACTACTCTAGTATGTTTTGGAACCATCCAATGTTCATTCTCTCCAAAAATAGGCATTAATATTTTTGATTGGAAACTGTTTCATTATTTCATGATATATTTATTATAGCAACACTGATATATTCAAATTTTGATTATGCTCATAATTCAATTAATGTTGATGCTTAGTTTGTTCCTGCACAAACGAACTATTCTTCCTGTAGGAAAAGTACAAGGATAGAATGTACAGTAATTACTTGGATGCAGCACTGAAACGTTACAAAGTACTATGATATTGGTTATTATTCTCAGTCATTGAGTACATATTAGATACTATCTGAAGCTTGGAATAGATTAACATTCATCTTTTAAATTACTCACACTCTTATCAGGCCAGTGTGTTTGTGTGCATGTTTGTGTTCATGTGAAGATATAGATATTAAAAAACACTGATGCAAAGATTGTCTCATATGCCCAAGGAAGATAGCAAATCCATGGTCAAAAGACCTCGGAATCAAATCCACTCTAAATACCTTGGTGTCAGATGTCTATGGAAGCAAGGCATAAAAAGGGATGTATTACAAGTGATGAGAGTCTTTTTATGTAGTGGTTAAAGGCATCAATCTAGAAATTGGGAGACTATGACTTCTAGGCCTAAAACCAGCTGGGAAGCCTTTATTTCAGCCCCAGAAAGAAGGCAATTGCACACATTTCCAAAAATGTTGCTACAAAAACTCTAGGGTGGTGTCCAGGCAGTTGCCAAGAGTCAAGAATAATTTGATGGTGCATGCACATACAGATGCGCACAGACACAAATTACTAATCTGCAATTGCCTGTTGCAAATGATAGGGTTAGGTCTTCAAGTGACCTTGGCTGTAATTTTAACCTGAATTTATTTTTCAGGCTAGAAATTATCTGGTGAAATGTGAAATGAATTTACACAACTATAGAACTGTGGAGTTGGAAGGAGATACAGGGATCATATAGTCCAATCCTCTACAATGTGCAGGAAAATCAATTAAATCAAGCTTAAAGGCTGGTTGTCCAGCCTCTTCTTAAAAACCTCTAGAGATGAGGAACCTACCAAACTCTAATGATAAACTGTTTCACTGTTATACAGATCTTATCATCAGGAAGTCTTTCTCGATTGTATTTAAATAAAATCTAGATTGCTGCAAGTTAAGTCCATTATATCTGGTTCTAGTTTCTATGGCCATGGAAAATAGTTCCTGATCATCTTTCTTATGATATCATTTTACATTCCTGAACATTAATAATATGTTTCTACTCAAGTTATTAACCTTCTTCAGTTTGTCTTCACAGGGTATGTCTTCAAGTCCCAGTATCATCCTTGATATCCATCTTGGACTGGTTCTAATGCATTTACATCCTTCTGGAACTGTGGTGCCCAGAATCATGCACAGCGTTCCATGTATATCCTCACCAGTGCAGAATAGAGAAGAATAATTATTTCATGATTCTTTGATACAATGCTTCATCTAATGCAGCTATCTCATGCTATTGAGATGTTCAGATTATTGTCAATGGCAGGACATCTACCTCTTTCTCCAATGTGTTTTTTTAACCATGAATTCCCCAACTTATATGTATGTTCTGCATTTTTTCTTTCTAAGTATAATGCCTTACATTACTTTGCAATCTTATTCTGCATTCTGGATTCTGGTTGGCCCAGAATCCATAAATAAAATATTTTGTATAGCTACAGATTTGACAAGCAGTTTATCAACATGCTACAAGGTCATTAATGAAATTATTCAATAATCCTAGCCCCAAGGTAGATCCCCATGAGTTCGTATTGGCTCTTGATCTTGACACCGTCCACCAATGCAGATCTCAGAATGTGGTGACCTATCTATTAGTGGACTTCCTTTATTGTTGGGTCATCCAAACAACACCTTAACAGCTTATTAATAATAGTACCACATGGAACTTTTGTCAAGATCTTTGCTGAAATTGAAGACTTTATATCCATAGCATTCATTCAGATGATTGTCTCTTAAGCATATGCAGAACACACCTTCTAAAATATGCAGTGCTAATATGTCTGATTTGTAACATCATTGTTTTTGAAACTTACCACTTTTTTTCCTCACTACTCAGTGAGAATCTCGTCTTCCATCTATACTGGTATATATGGTCAAAGATTCACTTAATTCCTGATAACAGAAACACCAAAGTGTTGTTTTTTTAAGAAAGGGGTACAGTATAGATCAGGGGCTTTCAACTTAGCAACTTTAAGACTTGTGGACTTCAACTTGCAGAATTCTGGGAGTTGAAGTCCACAA
>AZIM01001403.1:97364-112343 GCA_000516915.1 Ophiophagus hannah
CCTGCTGAATACCACCTCTGATTGGAACACTGCTATCAAGTCAGTTCTAGTCCTTCTTTTCATTAAACTAGACANNCCCAATTCCTGCAACCATTTTTCATATGTTCCTAATCATCTTTTTGCTCTTCTCTGGTTTGTTGCTCTTCTATTTAGAGTCTCAACATCTTTTTTGTACCGGGATGTCCAAAACTGGATGCAATATTCCAAGTATGATCTTATCAGGGCTAAAAGGGCTTAGCAGGCTGAATGTTGCCGAGTTCAATGGGCTGGATGAAAGAAAACAAGCTGAAATTAATTTCAGACAATATGGAATACTATTAGTATAGGAACCTGGATTCAGGGTTTCTTTCTGGATTAGACAGGGTTGGTCTGCCCCTGAAAGAGTATGTCCATAGTCTGGGTAGGTTTTTTGATTCTCCACTGTTACTGCTTTCATACCTAGAGAATACAGCAAAGAATTTTTCCCCTTAATTACACCTAGATCATCAGCTGCTACCCTTTCCTGAATTGGCTGGATTTAGTAACTATGTTCACCAACTTCATTATGTCTTGTCTTGACTGTTGCAGTATGCTTTGTATGAAACTATCCTAAGAAAATACGTAGAAGCTGCAGTTGATATAAACTGTGGAAGTTAATTAGTGCAAGGTACAGTGATTTTATGAAGTTTGTTCTGAAGACTTTGCACTTGTTACTAATTTAAAGTCAAACAATTTAAAGTGTTGATCTTTAATGCATCACTTAGACCAGACTTTCTAAGGAAAAATGCCTCTTTCACTAAGAAACATCTCAACATTTCAGATCTACAGAAGAGGCTCATCTGAAGATATCCCTGTTGTCAGGTTTTTCTTTGTCTGGCATACATAAAAATAGATTTCTCCTGGATTTTTCAGGGGGTATGGCACAGATTTCTTTAAGGATTACACTTAGTAAAAAGATACAACTCTTTCAACAGATGTATAATTGTTAATTAATTTTAATATTAATTTGTTTTAAATTACCACAATTTATAGTAGAAATTGCTTTGAATACTCTTCTGAGCAGAAGAGTGGAATATAAATTGAAGAATGTAATAATGTTTAAATGATGATAATAACAATGTGTAGGATTTAACTGTATTATACAACTGCCATTGGAAATTTCCTTGTCTATTTCTTCACCCCAACTTCTTTTTTTAAAATTGGACCTGGATTATTGTATCTGCTTTAGCTGATTAATTAGAAAACAGATCATTTGAAGATTATTAATATTTGGTTTACTGTTTATTTAGGTGATATATTGTATGACTTTTGCATTTTTAACTGAAGTTTTATTTATAATGATAGTACAAATTATACCTAACTGGTTCTATGAAGAGAGGACTCTATTTTCATTAAGAGGATAATAAACTATTTTAATACTAAGCAAATTGTATAAACTTGTCTTTGGGATAATAACATGCTTATTATTACAGCAGCTTGTCTTTTCAGATATTCAGGACTACACTTCTCAATAGTCCCAGACAGCATGGTCACTGGCCAGTGATATTGAGAATTGTAGGCTAAAAGTAGTGTAGTTTTTGAAATTGCTAACCCATACTTCAAAAAATAAACATTACAGGATGTTCTTAAATTATCTGAAAAGACTCTTTTTGTGAAGAAGGTGGGGCAATATTTCAGGTTTATGATCAAGAAATCCCAAGAAACATCACTGGATTGCAGAAGACACATCTGATGTGTGTGTGTGTGTGTGTTTGTGTGTGTGTGTGTGCATGGTGTATGTGTGCATATACATATTTCCAAGTTCCACTTATCCACAGTATCCACAGTTATTATATCTATTTATCATCTGAAGAGTAACTTCTGGGTTAACATTCAGTGTGTTTAATTGTCTTGGCTAGAATCCAGTACTGAGCATGTGATATGCTTTCTGATATACTGGCAGACCTGCATAGTACTTTCGTGAAAAACAAAATTCTGTCTGAAATTACCCTGCAAATTGCAATGTAATAACATGTCAAATATTACTTGCATCTTTTTGTGCTACCTGCAGCACAGTGTGAATCTGAGGAACAAAAGGGACATTATAGAAATGGAACAGACCATTGGAGTTAGAGCTCTTGGGAAAAAGAGCATATTTATATACACAAAAAAGATGATTTGTCCCTAATCCCTCTGAATATGACAACAAAATCTGACAAGTCTGCTAAAGACATCTTAAATCCCATTAAAGATGTAAAACCTATGACATGGTTGAAACATTCAAAATGCAAAACAGCTTCAGGTAGATACTGACAGGGAATAGGTCAACATTATAGAAAGTCTGGCAAAGAGGATTTTAAGAAATAATTATCAGGGGCTAGAAAACATATTATTTAGCATATTATCTATGCAAAGAAAACTTAGCAAAGACTGTGATTTTTAGTATTTTGGCATCCATTATCAGTGGCAGGACCTTAGTTACCTTACTGTGATGTCATCACCAAACCTTCAAGACTACAATCAAAGTTATCAGACATTAAAGTTATCATACAGGGACTAACACTGTTGCTTTTTGTTACCATTTTGAAGAGGGAAACCCCAACTGTTGACTCTTTGTGCTACAATTCAGGATTTTATATAGAATAAAAGCTTACCAACATTTTTTTCACTACAGAAAGAAAGTGTAGATTTACCTGTTTACCTAAATCAGGGCTGTCAAACTCCTGGCCTGCGGGCTGAATGTGTCACACATTGGCCATGCCCATGCCCTGTTTAGTGAAGGGGGAGAAAGTCCCGATACATCGCATGATGCCACCATGATGACGTGAGTTTGACACCCCTGACCTAAATTATACTTATGTTTCACAGACATATCCAGTTGTAGTTTTCCAATCAAGTTCTCCCAAATTGGGGGAGGGGAGTGGACTATATTAAATTTTGAGAACAAATTATAGATGCTCTCACAAAATGACAATGTTGGATGTAGATAACCAAAAAATAAGCATCTTTCATGAGATAAAACTGTTCAAATTATTCCCTACCACTTTCAACTATCCAACTGTATCATCTGAGATTAGCTGTTTTTAAAAAATTTCAACCCTTCTATTTTTTCTTTCTTTCCTGAGAAGGCCTTTAGAAATAATGTATGGCAGGGAAGCCTTATTGCAATGGAAAACTGGCATTTTCTTTTAAATCATACTTATTCCCTAATTAACTTTTAAAAAATCTAAACTATATGTATGAAATGTGATTGACAATAGAATCTAATGGGCTCAGAAATGCCCATGTGCAAATTAGTATCTGCACGATGCTATATTAGGAGCCTAGGCAATAACTCCAAATAAAAAAACTATATGCTAGCAAAGGCAAGGAGAAATTCTACTTGAAAAATAAAGTGAAAGGTAAAGACCTGCCTCCAGTGCACTCCCAAAATAACCTGATGATGAACATTTATCCACCTGGATTATTATGTTAGTAAAGTATTACTTACCTTTACTGAATGAAAAAAATGTATTTAAAAGGTCTTTAAAAACTCTTGAACTTACAGCTAGATAAAATAAATGCATAATGTATTGTAGAGAGAAAAATGAAATGCATTGCATTGATATAGTGAAAGATTGTAACTTAATAGCAGGAAAAGATCTAAGTTACTGCTTCTGTATATTGAAGAGAAGTGTTGACATGTTGAAACATGAATTCTGACATGAAATTGTTGAAAAGCATTATTCACACTAGAGCTCAGAAAAGCTTTAAGAATTAAAAAAAAGGAAAATGCTTCTCTAAAGGTGGTTGCCTTATAACCTAGGCTGTAAATATTCATAAGCTGGCAAGATAAGACATTCATGCATATTTAATCATTATGATCCTCTGAATACAGTGTGTGTCAGGGCCCATAAAAAACAGATTACTTCCTGTGATGTTTCCACCTGTAATACTTGCTTATGTAACCCACCCACTTGTCTTGGGTAAGTTAAGGAACAATTTCAGTCTAGCAGAGATGTAACACAATATTTTGTAAAGAGCCAGAATAAAATAATTCTCACAAAATATCCAAGAAGTGAATGAAATTGGTATTTTAATGATGATAAAGAGGGAATAAAGAGCAAAAAAGAATCCCAAGAGAAAAGAGAAATGTAGCATAGAAGTGATAAACTTTTATAGCATAGCTTCTGTGCACTTTTTTATGTCCAAATTTTCAAAGCCTGAAATCCCCATTAAGGTTGATATGATTAATAGTTGCATGTAACATTGACATCATGTTGCTTTGATATCCAATGATGGATGTCACATTTCCAAAGGGCTACAGATAATTAGCAATAGGTTCAGAGCACAACAATCCAAACAATAACGTGTAAAGTTTCTCTTGGATCAAATTCTGACTATTTTAGACATAGAGGGAAGAGAACTTAGCTGCCTTTTTCAAAACAGCTAAACAGGATTACTACTTATATGGAAGATAAGCAGGAAATCTTATAGGAAGCTTAAAAAAATAACCCTAAAAGAAGGCAATAGCAAAATTCTGTTATTTATAAAAAACAAAACAACAACCCATAAAGATATCATGCAGCCCTTGGAAAAGGTTCTTGCCTTAAGGAAGATTTTAAAATAAGTTCTGTATATAATAAGTTTAAATACATTTTTTCTGCTGCCCCAGAGAGTTCTAAAAATTAAAAAAACACATTTTACATTTTACCTAGACCCATAAAATGAATTTCATAGATGGTATTGGGTAGGTGATTCTGCCTTTCTGAAGATTTTTCAAACAACGATTAGACAGCCATCTGGAGCTTCTCTGCTAAACAGGAATTCATTCTGATACACTAGAACTCCCACTTTCAATGATATGATTTTTCACCAAAAGATTGACCCCCCTCTAATAACTACCCCTGTTTTACACACCATGGCAATTTTCTAAATGCTGTTAATAAGAATCTGCAACAATGAAAATATACAGTATTATACTTCTTTCTCAGCAGTCTGCTCTTTGGTATCCTTCCTCATTATGAAAAAAAAACTTATTAGGAGGACTATGAAAACTATATAGCATAAGGCCTAAAGTATGAGAAGGCAGAGATAGTATTGAATTACCAAAAAAATTGAATGAGACTTCAGATGAGGCTAAAACAATGCAAAGTTAAGTTTACAAATACAAAAATGGGATGAGATCATACCATTTTCTGACAGACTTCACTTATATTCATGTACTTACATGTCTTCTTTTTCCTATGCACTATTATACTTTCTTTTTATCAGCAAAATACTAATGAATTAAATTAGAGCTTCCATGAGTATATAAGAGAGAAAGTTTCCTAGAGCATCATCCCGTGCAGATGCTCTGATGCATACAATTTTAACTGAAGGGCTCTCTAGTTTCAGGAAGAAGACTGTTGCTTAGACTGGTGCTTCCCTACCATCCATACATTCATAGAAGCTGAAACATCTGAAAAGAAATACTACCTGTGTCCTTCAGTATGCCAAGTGGAACCCTGCACTTTTTCTCTGAAAAGAGCCAGTCCTAACTTTAAGTAGAGTGAGGCAACCAACTAAGGCAGTATTTCTCAACCTTGGCCACTATAACGAGAAACAAAAATTTCACCAAATTATGTATATAAGTGTAAATATATTCTATGATGTAAACAAATATTTAGTTTAAGGTGATATTGTTGCACTTATTCCAATTTCTACTTAGACTAAGAAAATCCAGCAAATTAGAAACTTGAGAATTTAATAATTCTGCAACATAATGAAAACTGCTTAATTTTGTAAACTATAAAGGATTTAGAAATTACACTTCTTTAGCTATAACTTGCATTAAGTCAAACTACCCCAATCATTTCATAAGAAGTTCCCAGTGAATTATGTTTCCAGATCTATTGAGTCTCAAATTCCCAGATCTCCTTGCCAGTATGGCCAGTTAAATAAAGATGCAAAATATAAGAGTGTCCTTTCTTTTGATAATCCTATCTAGCAGATTTGGTCTATAAAAAGCTGTTCATACGAATGTGCATGTCAGAGGGAAGATGCACTTTGACTCATTCAGTTTTTAGACTGTACTACAGGCTCTCTTTAAGCCAGGAACTTGTTGGCTTATTTCTAATGTCCTGAGACAACATATGGCGAATGTCCAAAAGACATGAGGATTTTATTCGTTCTTGCAGAAATCCTGAGGGCTTTGTTATTGCCTGTTAGAAGCAGATAAGATGGGAAGCAAATAATGACTGGAATTTTCAGTATTTTTTGTGCTGCATTTGAGGTTGGGGTGTGTGTGGAATTTAAACAGAACCTTATAATGCCCTTGGCATCAGGACTAGAGTTATAGGGAGCGGCCATCAATTTATCCTTTTATGATGACCCACTCAACTACTATTTTTAGAAGGATACAGGATGGCTATACTTTTGTTAAAACTGGCAGATTGTAGGGCAGAATTTCATATCCCACTACATTTATTTCTTTAATTAAAGGAGAACTTGAGACCAGAATCACCAGGTATCTGCCCACTTGTCTACAATGTTTTTTAAGATACTGTACCCATTTATGTTAAATTGAGATCGTCTGGTTCTGTTTTTGCTTTATTCATCTGTCAAGTTGTTTATTTTGATCAGATATCTAGATCGCAGATATGTCAGTCTAATGATGGGATTCAAATTTTTTTACTATTGGTTCTGTGGGCATGCCTTGGTGGTTGTGGCAGGGGAAGGATATGTAAAATCTCCAGTCAGTTTTCCAGTTTTCTGAACTACTCAAAATTTCCACTAGTGGTTCTCCAGAACTGGTCAGAACCTTCTGAATACCACCTCTATGTCAGTCTCACTGTCAGGACCTGTGAATCACAGAAATTATGTTCAGATTACCTTCTGATACCATTCAGATTCAATTTATTGAGGAATTAAAATTTCAAATCAACAGCAAGTGTATAATATATTTAAAACAGTTAAGGAAAGTCACCAGATTTTTCAAGCTTTAGAAATACTGTTTCCAATAAGCTGGTTTATTCTCAAGCAGATGATTTATTTTCTCCCAAATAAGGTATAGGATAGCCATCTAACAAGAATTCTCTGAAGACCAAAATTGTGGATTATGGCATTCATCTTGTCCCTTCAAAAGTTTCAGTGGAAGAAAGGTAGAGAAAATACAAATGATCTGCCAATTACTTTAGACAGGAAAAAGAAAATCATTCTGATATCATTTCTGTTGATTGCTAAGATAGTTGTAGAACTTGTTTGATATGTGCTTCCAGGTCACTGTCAGCTCTTAGTGACCACATGAATTTGAACAACTTGTTTAAACAAATCCAAACGATTCTCAATTTTTTGGTTCAATTAATATTATTTGCATTCATCTGAAATGTGTTTATATCTAGGTGTGGTATAAGACCTACTATTCCTCACAGAAATAAACATCACGTATTACCTTCTTCAGTATGATGTTTCTGAATGCTAAGGAATGAACAACATGACATTTTGAAGAATATTTTGAATAGAGAATATATAGACAATTGTTACAAGTTGTAATTAACTATTATTTATTTAGGGCCCTTAAAAAAGCACACCATTAAATAAAATCACAATTTCTTGTAGTAAATATAAGTATAAACTAGTAGTAAATAATAAGTAATATAGTAAATAAGTAAGTAATATAAGTATAAACTTGTAGTAAATATAAATATAAGACATAAACTTGAGTTATAAATCACAGTGACTGGGTTTATACAACATACTTTACTCAATTAACGAACTATTGTTTTGTCAAAGCACAATGTATAAACCCAACCACTGAATATATTAGGAAAATAAATTCTCAAGTCTGAATTTTTATATGGCAGGACTTACATATTATATGGTAGAACTTACATTCTTCTTTGCATTAATTTGCATTCAATGGCAGTATTGTTCCTAAAAGACATATTAATGGCATTTCTTTTCCAGTTTGTCACAGTGTGAGTTGATGCTGAGGTTGAATACCATTTGCATTTCCATGATTGCTCAAGTCCAGGGGTGTCAAACTCAATTTCATTGAGGGCCACATCAGGGTTGTTTGATCTCAGGGAGCCATGGTGGGTGTGGCCAAAATGGGCATGGCCAGCATGACATCACTTATGTCAGAGGCGCCTGTGGTGGCCCGAGCGCACTGCCAGTGAAAACGGGCTTCCAAGCTCCATTTTTGGCTGGGATGGCCTCCTGTAATCCTCTGCCAGTGAAAACGGAGCTTGGGGGGGGGCACACATGGCCCTTACGAGCTGTTTTTGGCTGGGGTGGCCTCCTGCAACCCTCTGCTAGCAAAAATGGAGCTTGGGAGGGCCATGCATGGCCCTCGCAAGCTCCATTTTCACTGGCAGAGGCACTGTGGGCTGGTCCCTTGCTGTTTTCAGGGTGGCCCTATGGGCCTGATCTAAGCACCCTGTGGACCAGATCCAGGCCCCGGGCCTTGAGTTTGACATCCTTGCTCTAGTCAATGGAATCTAATCAGCCCATGCTGATACAGATCATCAGTAAAACCTGGCAAGTTTAGTCAATGCTATTTTAGAGATTCATGAATTCTGTAGCTGTGACTGGTGGAAGTGCTATTTGTCTTACAGCACAAATATTCTTTGTTGCATTTTAATCAATTTCAGGCCTGAAAATCATAGCCAGATTTTGAAGGATGTAGGGAATGTTAAGAGGGATAAAGTTAACCTCATAATGTAACATATGAATAACAATCTTTAGCTGTTTGAGATAAAAGACAAGGATATTTTTAAGAAACAGAAATGGGAAAAGCCCAGGATCTCACTTACCTAGAACAGTAGATGCCTTTTCATCCTTGAGCATTTCAAATAAAAGGCTGGCACACTTAAGAAACTTCTTATATACATATATGGATATACATATAGCTAAAATACTGTTCCTAAGAAAGCTAAAATGATGTGTGTGTGTTTGTGTGTGTGCAATTTGGAATATATAGCTTCATATAGCTTTCCCATATCTTATGTTACAAAGAGCCCTTTTAGTAGGTATATTACATGCTTCATCTTATGATGATGCATTTTCTATTATTACACTTTGTCTTCCTTCAGGACAGAAGGAACATAAAGTGTAATGATAAACAGATAAATTCTGTTTTCTTGCCTACCAAACAAATATGTTGATTAAAAGCTGCCTCTTTCCACTCTAGGTACAATAGAAATAAAAACACTTAAGAATATTTCCATTTGGAATGTATTCATAATCATTGTGAATGAGAAATATTAGTAGTGCATGTTCTACAAAATACATTAGTTTCCAGGCATCTTAGCTTTGAGATCTGTAATATGTATTTATTTATTCATACTGTAGTTCTTCAAATAGGTAACTGAGACATGGACCTTCCTGAGGATTATCTCTAGATGAGCACAAATCCTTTACATGCTTTTGAAGAAAAATGAGTAAACAAAGGCGATCCAATAAAATGTATGCCATGGAGATGGAGTTATTTTGTAATAGCATGTATAAATTACAGAATACTGAAATGTGTTGCAAAGATGTTTGTCATTACAGTGTATTTGAGCTGATGTGGTGACAGCTATCTATATAGATACCTATGAGCGGCATTTGATTCCCTTAAGCAGATGTTTGCTCAAAAGCCTGTATTGAAGCATCCAGATACGGAATTGCCATTTTTAATTCAGGCAAACGCCAATGACATGGCAGTGGGAGCTGTTCTTTTACAAAAGAATTCAAACTGTAGCTTGCAACCATGTGCTTATACATCAAGGAAATTAAGTCCAGCTGAGAGGAATTGGGCTGTTTGGGAGGAGGCCCGATGGGCTTCCATTCCGGTACGATGGGCTTTGTTGACATGGAGGCATTTCCTTGAGGGAGCACAACATCTGTTTGAGGTATGGATGGATCATAAGAACCTGGAGGCACTTCAATCACCTCGAAGATTATCACCTAAGCAGGTCCAGTGGGCCCTATATTTTCATTGGTTTAACTTCGTCCTGAAGTACATACCAGCGGGAAAGAATTTTAAAAACATTACATCTTGCCAAAAGGCAATTTTGGTGGCCTTCAATGAGATCAGATATTGAACATTACGTAAAGACATGTATGGTTTGTGCTACCACTACATCCCGACCTGGAAAGCCTCTGGGATTATTACAAACAGTATCAAATCCCACTGAACCATGGCAGGACATTGCCATGGACTTTATAGACTTACCTAATAGCCATGGATATACAGTGATCTGGACGGTCATAGATTTATTTTTGAACCGGGTGCACTTTATCCCATGTGCTGGTCTACCCTCTGCTTGAAAATTAGCTACCATGTTCATTAAGACTATCTACAGACTACATGTGGTACTGAGAAGGATCATCGTGGATCTAGGACTGCAGTTTACTGCTCGGTTTTGGTGGGAGTTCATACGCTTAATAGGTTCTTCACAGGGGTTACGCACGGCTTATCATCCGAGCACCAATGGTGCTGCAGACCATACTAATGCAGCCATAGAACGATACCTCTGTTGCTATGTCTCCTATCAGCAAACAGATTGGTTGGAATTGTTACCATTTGCGGAGGTGGCATATAATAACACCAAACATTGTAGTACTGGACAAACCCCATTCTTTACAGTAAATGGCATGGAATTTGTACCAATTCCTGAGTGGGAGCAAGGAGGACAGGAACCAATGACTACAACTATATGGTCTGAAAGAATAAAGGAAACATGGACGAAGGTGCACCAAGCATTGCGCGATGCTTTTGTTGCTTATAAGAAACAGGCTGATAAGAAAAGAACTGACCATAAAATGTTCAAAATAGGAGACCTTGTATACCTCTCCATTAAATATCTAAATTTGGGGCTGCCATCTAAGAAACTGGGTCCTAAATATATTGGTCCATTTCCAGTGATTAAGATAATTAATCCTGTCACAATAGAATTGAAATTACCATCACGATTTAGACAAGTGCACCTGGTTTTCCATATTAGCTTCATTAAACCAGCAAACATAGTGAATCCTGACACCCAATCTGATCCTCCAGGCTCTGTACAAGATGATCAATATGAGATTAGTGAAATATTTGATTCCCGTAGACATAGGGGAACCTTGCAATACTTCGTTCGTTGGAAAGGGTATCCCGTCGGAGGCGTTATAGGTTGTCTATTTGGAGGTGCGTGCCCCTTGGCTATGCTGACAGTTCCACCTAAAGTATCCTGCCAAGGAAGGGGGGGGGGGAGACATTGCATAATGTTTCGTCTGTTCGTTCTCTTTTTCTAGGTGGATGTCTGCTAGAGGGGGCAGCCTGTCGGGCTCTGTTAGTACTGATAGATAAACTGAGCCTGTCAGTACATTTGCAAGAGCCACTGAAGCCTGACACTATATACTTCCGCGATTGTTTAGCTGCGTCAGATGCATCATTGGTGGAACAGGATGGTTGACGGTGACGAGAGGGGGAATCCGGAAAACCCCCCGTCCTTTTGCGGCTTTTGGAATTGACTGTAGTGCTGCAATGGATGATTGGGGGGGGGGGGGGAATCTGGGTATATAGTTAGTTTACTCGCGAGTAGGTAGTGTTCATAGGCGAAAGATAGATTGCAGAGATAGGAAATTATCTTACTTTATCAGAAAACTATTGTTTTTCAAAATAAAGGAAACTTATAAATGTAGGTAGGTATGTATGTTTTAAATATTTATGCTTTTAATCTTTTCTAAGGTATTCTAAGTATCTACTGTATGTACTTCAACTATCTACATATACATGAAATCCTTTTAGGTATTTTACTCACCTGAAGTTGTTATAAGAAAATAATCTTGAGCAACCTCTATTCTGAAAACATGGAAGGAAAGATTAACTATTGTATCTACTTTAGTCTTTCTTAAACTCAATTGTTTAAAAATTTCTGTAACTTCTAGCCAACTTTCCAGAGAAGAAAATAATAGAAAATGGTGCCTAATGTTCCTTGCATCCCTGATTAGTCCTGGGAAGATTCTGAAAAAGATAATCAACCAACCTAGAGCCAAACAAAGTCATAACCAGAGGCCAATATGGTTTTGTCAAAAACAGATCATGCCAACAAATCTTATTGGATTATTTGACAATGTGACAAAATTAGTATACCAGAGAAATGCTGTGGCTATAATTTACTTGGATTCAGTAAGGCATTTGATAAACTAGGCCACAATCTACTACTTGATAAAATAGAAAAATGTGGGCTACAGACCATCACCACCAGATGGATTCATAACTGGATGACCGATCACACTCAATGTATATCTTTAATGGAACTGTATTTACATGGATAAAAGTATGCAGTGGAGTACCCCAGTGCTGTTTTAGGCCCAGTACTCTTCAATAATTTCATCTATTTTTTTAGATGGGGGATGGAAATGAAACTCACCAAATTTGTAGACAACACCGAGTTGGGAGGAAGATAAGGAATAGCCAATACTCCAGAAGATAGGCTCAAGATACAGAAGGATCTTGACAGACTGGGCCCTATCTAACAAAATTGAACTCAATGGTGAGAAAAGTAAGATTCTAACTTATAAAAGAAAAACCAAGTGCAAAGTTATATATAGAATAGGTGGTATCTGGCTCAACAGAAGTTAACTGCGAGGGATCTTGAAGTCCTAATAGACAATTATTTAATTATAAACCAGTAGTGTGCTGCAGCTGCCAAAAAAGCCAACACAGTTCTAGGCTGCATTAACAGAAGATACAATCAAGATTATGTGAATCCTTTTATAATGAAGACTACACTTGGAATATAGTATCTAGTTTTGATCACCATGATATAAAAAAACATGTTAAGTCTAGAGTGCAGAGAAGAGCAACAAGGATGATAAGGAGACTGGAGGCTAAAACATATGAAAAACGGTTGCAGGAATTGGTGTGTCTAGTTAAATGAAAAGAAGCCTAGGGATGTTTTGAAAGCAATGTTCCAAAATCTAAGGGACTGTCACAAAGAAGAGGAATCACATGACCATGGCTGACCACAGCAGCACTGAAATAACAGCACTGCAGTGGCACAGGAGTAGCCACAATTTCCCCAAATTTTATTCCCACAGGAGTAATGAAACACAGCATTCTGTAATTTAGTCTCTTTGATGTACCTTGGTTCAGTAATTGTTGTCTTATGAGGCACTCCTTCATCCAACTGAAGGTTCCAAAGAGCAGTCCCAAGAGTTTTACCACTATATACAGTAGATGACTTATCAGAGAAATTGCTGTTAATAAACAGTATTTGTTGATCTGCATTTATATTACCATTTCAAAATAAAATATAACTTTTACAAATTAAAATGATTTGACAGTGCATCACTAATGTCTTTCAATATTTACTATAAGATGATGTTCAGTTTTCTCACTTTTATCATCAAAGTGTGAAGGAACCATGTATCTTTGTGACAGTTATTTGCACATCTGTTGGCAGAGAATCAAATCTACTCTAAATGGCTCAGAATGCAGAGTCAAACCTGCCTTCAATATAAACCAGGCAGATTCAAAGAAATCACACCATATCTGTATCTGACGCAATTTTACCACATGATGCAACACTCATGAAAATTTTAAATAATGTATTTCCTCTTTTCAAGCAGCTCTTAGAAAATGATTTTATTCTCCAATTAAAATAAAAATCATCATCATGGCTTCCTTGATATACTGTACCTGTTTTATATAAGATGGGGTGGGGGGGGGTGGAAAGAGCCACTGAGCAAGTAACAAAGTTTAGGACATCTTTGAGAACAGAAAGAGCTATATACTGGCTAATCAGTATAGAGTTTTATTGCCATGTTTAACACAAAAAGAAATTAGACTTTTTCTAAATTCATTTGGATTTTCAATGGTAAAAAGGGCTCAAGGTTCAAAGCTGTTCTATGTCATCCAACATAATAAAAACATTGGGATATGAATGTCAAGAGTCAATCAGTCAATTGAAACAATTGTTTTATTATTGCAGAGAAGATACCTCTTTTGGAATCTGTTACACTACCTGCTCTTCCTGTTTTTGGTTCAAGAAAAGAATGCAAGTATTTGAGCTATTCTGACACACCCATTTACATATGCAAACAACAGTGTAATTGCACTCTCCTGTTATAACAAAGTTAATTTTTATCTGTGCAGGGATTTTTTTTATAGTTCTGGAAAGACAAACGTTAAGTATGAAGTGAAAGGATTTTTAAAAATCAAACAAAAAATATATAAGGAAACCATTAAAAGCATTACCTAAGCAAACTTATTAAGCTAAAAAAAACCAGGTTGTTATTCTTTTTTTATTTTTAAATGTGGAGAAACCCCAAATAGTTGAATGGCAGGATGGACCACATAGTTTAAAGCAATAGGAAGTATGCATGTTTTTGTTGACATGTTCCAAGCTGAAATCAGAGTTAAAGGTCAAAAACAAAGTTCCCAGACCCCAGCTAAAGAATGCTACCTTTGTTTTCAACAAAGTACTTTTCAACTCACAAAATCAACAAAGTTTAAAACATTAGGAAGTTAAATATTTGAACAAAAATACTAGCATATACTGTAGACTTTTGCAGATAAAACCTTTGACCTTATCAACTCATATAGGTCAATAACATTGACCAAAATATAAAAAAATACAATAAGATAAAGCATATTAACAAGCAGGATGGCTAATGTTCTTTCCAAATAAGTTTATGAAGCAGGATTTATGAAACGCAACTTGCACATCCAATATGAAAAATTCTCATTGTAATGCTTAGCTAAAAATCAAGAAAAGCAATGACTAGTACATACAGTTCATGAATTACAAGCAGTTGCTTACTATTATTTGAAGTTACAACTGACCTCCCTACTTACAACATTTATGGCCACTTCCAGCACCCTGTGGTCACATGACCATGTTTTACGATGTTTTTGCCGAAAATCAACATTTACTTGTTTTTTGGCAAAACTGCCCCATAATGAATAATTGGTTCACTTAACTTCCACTTAGCAAAAGAGCAACGGTGGCACAGTGGTTACAGTGCAGTACTGCAGGCTACTTCTGCTGACTGCCAGCCGCCTGCAATTTGGTAGTTCAAATCTCACCA
>AZIM01001403.1:126099-138879 GCA_000516915.1 Ophiophagus hannah
ATCACTGCAGTTGTTAAGCTAGTAACATGGTTGTTAAGTGAATCTGGTTTCCCTATTATCTATTCTGATCAGAAAGTTGCAAAAGGTGAAAAAGTGTCAGTGGTCAGATGCCACTTTTTTCAATGCTGTTATAACTTTGAAGGGTCACTAAACAAAAGTCAAGAACTACCTATATTCTCCATTATGGTGAAGATAGCATCCCGGATTGGGTTGTCAGTTGCTGCTAGCTGATTGGACTGAGTCTGTTGGATCTGTGAGGACACTCCCCTATTGCCAAGGGTGCCCCAGAAATTGACTCAGTCAAGCAGCTAGGACAATGTGTTTTTAGTGCTCTACAAATTTGAGATTAATTAAGGTAAAATCAGACAAAATCCAATCCTGAATGCTATCATAGCGACAGCCAGCTCCTGGTCTATCAACTGATCGATCTTTCAGGGGTTTGGCCTGGGGCAACATGGACGGATCAGCTGAGGGCCGATTCTCTTCAAGTAAGAGTGGCTGACAGGGCAGTGTGTCAGAGGAAACCTCCACACCCTAACTGTTTTGGCTTGGGAGGGCTATTGTGCGGCTTTAAATGGCTGTCTTAAGCCTGTTTGCTCCACAGCAGTGAAATTTTAAAAGGGCGCAAAACAGCTGTCATCGGAGTCAGGAGTTGACAGCTTTAACACTCTGCCAAATTTTGGTTTAGGTTCTTGTTAAATTCCTTCAGCTGTCGAATCCACAGGTCAGCAGACTCCCAGGGGAGTTAGGTTGCCTGTCAGTTATTTAAAATGGCAAATTCAACAGTAAATGCTGGCCGTTTAGCTCTCTCAGCCCTACAACCAAATGTTTTAGCCACATTAGAAGACCCCAAGCCAAGAACCAAGGCTGCAGGGGCTCGAAAGGGCTCCAAGGCAGCAGAGCGGGATAAGCGTTGTAGGGACAGGGCACTGAACAGGCTGTGAGCTAAGGGACAGCAAGAAGCAGCCCAAGAAAGTCTGGAAGCTGTTTCAAACAGCCCCAGATTGATTCCCACCAAAATGAGGAGCAACCATTGGAGAAAAGAGCCAGGTCTCTTCAAAATGACAGGAGGCATTTGCAGGTGCTGGCCAAAGGGGGAGCTGAAGAGCAGTTTGGATTGCAAGAGCCTGAAGTCTCTTTTGACATCTCTGAGGGAAGAAAATTTTTCTCTGTCCAGCAACAGGACAGCTAGCAACAACTGTAAAGAACCAGAGTGCTCCACCCAGCAGTGGGACAAGATCCAGATGTTCAATACAACATGCAGATTTTGCTAGTAGAGACAGTAAAGCAAGGGGTATCTGCAGCCCTAAAGGCAGTCTAGGTGATCTCCCTCAGTAGCTTCTTGCTCTTCTTCCAGACAGGGCTTGAGACAAGTCTCTCAATTTCTTGATGACCTTTCCATGTATTCTGAGGCTGATTCTTACGTTCCTTCTACGTGATCGCTCTGCCCATTCTGACATGGGAGATCAGATAGAGAGAGAGACCTCTCTGATATTGAAGGCCTGGATTCTGAGAACAGGCCCTATTTAAATCACTCCTCTTCAAGGCAAAGAATTCCACAGGGCAAGGCAAGGCTCTTACACCACCTGAGCCAGCAGATGCATCTGAGGACCCCAATGATCCGCTCTTCTCTGAGAAGACCATAACTGCAGAGGTCATCCCTTCAACAAAGATGTTTACAACGGTCATCCAGAGGCAGTGGTCTTCTTCTGGGTCAGGTCCAAGCCCTTTTTCCCTTGGTGGGAGGTTGTTTAACAGCGAGCTGATCTTTCCAGAGTTCTGGAAGTACCCACAGTAGACGTCCCGGTAGCTGCTCTGCAGTCCAATTCTGAGATTCCTGCTGAACCTGAAGACTCACTGAGAACAGAAGATAAGAGGGCAGAACATATACTTTAGAGGACTCATCAGTCAGCAGCCTGGGCAGCGAAGGCCTCCACTGAAGCATCCTTTTTCAATAGGGCATCACTCATCTGGCTACGTGAACTGCAGGAGAGAATTCCAACTAACGATGTCAGATCTCATCAGCACATTAATAAGCTTCTACTAGCTGTTGAGTTCTCGGCTGATGTGCGGCCAGGTTTGCTTCAAAGGCGATAGGATCGTCTGTAGCCTCTCGAAGTCTGTTCTGGCTCAGGCAAAGGTGGGCAGACATGAGGCATAAGTGGAGGTTGACCACTGCCCCCTTCAAGGGGGAGAAAATATTTGGAGAAGCACTGGACAAGGTCTGGTGGACTCCAAAGACAAGGGGAAGATTTTGCCTCCCAGGTCAAGAAAGGGCGACTTCCGCTCGATGCCTTATTTTCGCCGCCTCTCACTTAGGGCGACTGTAGCTGGAGGGGGGTTTCCTAGTCTCATCCCTAGGCAGAAACAACAGCAGGACAGGATAGGTAGAAACCTCCAGCTCCAGAACAAGCGGCCCTTTCAAGGGGGAGGGGGTCATCCCTTTTGACAGCATCGAAATCTGCTGTCAACCCTCCCATTGGGGGATGTCTGGCCTTGTTTGCCAGGCATTGGGAGGAAGTAACCACAGATACCTGGTTCCTGGAGACGGTCCGATTGGGCCTTTCTCTAGAGTTCCTCTCCTTACTCCCGAGGTTTTTCTTTCATTGCCCTATTTCTAAGAAGAGAGAGAGGAAGGTCCTCATGGAAGCAGCTATTCAGCACCGGCTGGAGATCCATGCTATTAAGCCGGTGCCTGAGGACCAACAAGGGATGGGATTTTATTCCATCCTGTTTATCATACCAAAGGCCTTGGAGGATTGGAGGGCAATTCTGGATTTAAAGCGTCTAAACCGCTGACCAAGATACAGGTGGTTTAAGATGCATTCTCTCCAGTCTATTCTGGAGGGAATCAGGGAAGGGGACTTCCTCACTTCATGTCCCCATTATACCTGCCCATAGACAATTCCTCAGGTTCTGCTATAATAGCAGACATTTTCACTATAGGGCCTTGCCCTTTAGTCTTTCATCTGCTCCTAGAACATTCACGAAGCTGTTAGCAGCCTTGGCAACTCACCTTAGGGCTATCTCCATCAGAGTCCAGTGTTATCTGGATGACATCCTGGTGCAGTCCTCTTCACCATCTCAAGCAGCGGAGGACTTGGAGCTCACCATCCAGGTGCTACAGGAGCATGGTTTTTCTATCAACAAGGCCAAGAGCCATTTCATTCCCACCAATAGTTTGCTCCACCTGGGAGCTGTAACAGATACCATATCGTGCAAGGTGTTCTTGTCCCAGGAGCGTCAGGAGAGTATCAGGGAATTGATTGGGCAAGTGAAATCTAGGAACAGGGTTCCCCTGGCTACGCTTTCTAGAATCCTAGGCAAGTTGATCTCATGCATTAATATAGTGCCCTGGGCTAGGTTGCATGCCAGGGCACTCCAATGGTTTCTTCTTCCTTATCAAAGCACAGGCAGGTGTTGTTCCCATTCCCAAGTCAGGTTAAACCCGGAAGTCATCAAGTCCCTTTGGTGGTGGTTATCTGCGGCTCCTTCCTTAGGAAACATTTCAAGGACCCTAACCGGCTGGTACTGACCACGGATGCCAGCCTTTATGGCTGGGGAGCTCATCTCCAATCCAGGATGGTCCAGGGACAGTGGTCCCAGGCAGATTTGGACCACAACATTAATTGGTTAGAACTCAGGGCAGTCCACCTGGCCCTGGGGCAATTCTACGAAGTAGTAGCAGGCAGGGATGTCCTGGTCTTAACTGACAATGTGACCACTAAGGCGCATGTAAATTGCCAAGGGGGAACACATTCAAGGCCCCTGATGCTAGAGGCAGAGCAGCTGTGCCTCTGGGCAGAAAGTCATAATGTATTACTCAGAGCTAACCACATTGCAGTTGTATCCAATGTTGAAGCAGACTGGCTTAGCAGAGCCACTATAAACCACACAGTGTAGTGTTTGCACCCCGCTTTGTTTCAGGAGCTGTCGGAGTGCTTCGGATGACAAGCAGTAGACATATTCGCTTCTCAGGACAACGCACAACTCCCGAGATTCTTCTCCAGGTTTGCAGTTCCAGGGGCGGAGGGGTTGGAAGCTTTACACAGTCCTTGGCCACAGGTCCTCCTCTATGCCTTTCCTCCACTGTCCCTGATCCCGAGGGTGATACAAAAACTATTGGGGGAAAGAGCAGAGCTCATACTTGTGGCTCCTCATTGGCCCTGACGGCCATGGTTTGCAAACTTAGTACATCTATCTGTGACCAAACCTTGGAGGATACTGGAGGACAGAGTATCTCTCAGCCAGGTACTCTTGTTACATCCGGAACCTCAGTGGCTTCAATTGACCGCTTGGAGATTGAGCGAGGATCTCTGATCCGGGACCATTACTCCTCCAAGGTGATACAAACCATTCAGGCCTCCAGGAGACCTTCCACCAATCGCATTTATGATGCGACCTGGAGGGCTTTCTGCAAATGGTGCTCTTGATCTGGGATGGACCCTACCGAGGCCTCAGTCGCCCAGGTGCTGGACTTTCTTCAAGAAGGACTTGACAAGGGCCTGTCACCCAACACGTTGCAATGGCGGGGGCAGCCTTATCTTCTGTACCTTCTTTGGGGGGAATCCTTTTCTAGTCATCCTACTGTCTGCAGATTTCTGAATGGGGCTACAAATCTGAGGCCTCCAGTAGTTCATCGATACCCCATATGGGACCTCTCTAAAGTACTGCATCCGCTGACTGAGGCCCCATTTGAACCACTGAGATTACTTCTCTGCAATTTTTGTCTTGCAAGGGGGCCGTCCTGGTAGCCATCACCTTGGCCAGAAGGATTTCGGTCTTGGCTGCTTTATCTGTCAGGAAGGGCCTTTGTATTTTTCACCCCAACCGAGTTGTTTTGAGATTGGACCCTTCATTCATGCCAAAGGTGAATTCTTGGTTCCACAAGGCCCAGGAACTGATATTACCTGATTTCTGTCCAAAACCTGTCCATACTTTAGAAAAAAGGTGGCACACTCTGGATGTTCGAAGGGCCCTTCGTATATACGCTAAATGAACTTCTCCCTTCAGGAAGTCTGAATTTTTTTGTATCAATTCAACCCTCTACCATGGGTTGTAAGGTCACTCCAATGACTGTGGGGAGGTGGATCAGACTGTGCATCTCCAAAGCCTATCAATCCCAAGGACTTGCAGTTACTCCAAGAATAACAGCCCATTCGACAAAAAGTGAGGCCACATCGGCGGTGTGGGCCACTCAGGTCTCTCTGGAGGAGGTTTGCAGGGCAGCAACTCAGGCTTCGCTTTTTCCGTTCATCAAACATTATAAGCTGGACTCCTTTGCATCTGTGGATGCAGCCTTTGGACAGAGAGTTCTTCAAAAGGTCCACCCTGTCTAAGGGATTCGGACCGAACTAGGCCCGCCTGTAGGGCAGCCATCTTTGATATGTCCCAATCCTGGATGCTATCTCCACCATAATGGAGAAGGGTCATTGTTTCTTACCTGATACGACCTTTCTCATTTGGTGGAGATAGCATCCAGCCCCACCCTGATGGAGGTCCATTCCAAATCCAGTAGAGCACGACAGCAACAAGAAAACATGTCAGTCTGTCACTATTCCTTCGCCAATTTCTGGGGCACCCTTAGCAAGAGGGGAGTGTCCTCACAGATCTGACAGACTCAGTCCAATCAGCTAGCAGCAACTTACAACCCAGTCCTGGATGCTATCTCCACCAAACGAGAAAGGTCGTATCAGGTAAAAACCAACGACCCTTCTGTCAGTGCCTCAAAACACATCGGCATACATTTGTTAAATAGGTTACTGGATTGCTAATATGACGTAGTCATGAACTGGACCTCAAGCAGTGTTTTCCTCCTAGTGTCTCTATGTATAATGTAACTGCATTTCACGTGATTCTCATTCAGGGGCTCGTTAGAGAAATTTGGTCTAGGAATAAATTATGGTTGGGATTCAATCAGAGACACCTAAGATAGCAGTAAGTGGAAATGTTTCATTAAATAATACAGGTACTCCTCAAGTTATGACGATTCATAGTTATGGCAACACTGAACAAATGGCACTTACATCCATCCTCAAAGTTATGGTCATTGCAGTGCCCTCATAGTCACAGGGTCAAAATTTGGGTGCTTGGCAGCTTATCCACACATATGACCTCAAGAGCATTCCCCCATGTCTGCCATATTGGTTCCTCATGTTCTGAGGTCCCTGCTGCCCTGCACTCCACCACCCTACCTATTGTCTTGCTACTGCTGATGCTGAAGCTTGCCTGGCCTTTGTGGGGCAGCTGCTAGCTGTGTATGGCAGTTCCTGGGAAAGAAGGTCTTGTGCAGCCAACAAAAAGTTGTAGTGTTATAAAAACTCTGGAAACTTTTAAGTTTTCAAAATCATTTGTCATACCCGATAATACCATAGCTCAAAGGAAAAATGTTTGTGGTGGGTGGGAAAAAAAAAAGAAACGCTTCATTGCATTTACATTTCATCTTAAGGCTAACAAAACTTAAATTCTTTGATTTCAAAATAGCCAAAGTCATCCCTTATCTTGTCCAATAAAGAATTCTGGACTTAAGCTTGTATGCTGTTTGTATCTTTTGAATCATCAATAAATTTTTTGTTATTATTTTTGCTATGTGCAAAGTATATTTTCTTACCTTTGCTTTTTTCTGACTTTTAAACAATAATTGCTCCAAAATTTGAATGCTGCCATTTTGAGAAATGCCTTGTTTTAAGTTATTTACAGAAGAAAACAACGTTTTGCTTCTTTGGGTCATATTTTAATATAGTTTTTACCCATCATACCTTTTTCTGAATTTTCACATAATTATTTTGCCTTCTAGAAACCCTGCTTAACAGGTTTAGCCTTTAACTTTAGTTAAGTTCAGTCTATTTCTCTGGAAGACTGCTATATTTAGTTTCACCCCAATATGCTTTGTATATTAGGAACATGTCTTAAAAACCCTTTGCTTGATTGTGGAGTGCAGGGCAGCAGGGGCAACTAGTCCTTTAGGCAATGCTGCTGAACGGCTGGCTACAGTGTAGGGCTTAAGGTGACATTTCTCAATGGCAGCGGTGGCACTGGGGCTGAAATAGAGACCTGGAGGCATTGATAGCTGGCTGAGACTGCTAAAGGCCCCAGGCCACCCCACCATTGCTTCTGCCAAGTGCCACTGTGCAGAGTGGCCAAAAGATAGATGATGAGGGGAGATAGGCAAGTGGGAATTAAAGTGCCCCTGCAATTGTAAATGTGTGCTGGTCCAATTTTTGATCAGGTGACTTGTGGCAGTGCTGCAACAGCCATAACTGAGTACAGGTCATCAAATCCTTCATTCAGAACTATGATAGTCACTGAACGAATGGTCACAAATCAAGAACTATTTGTACACTTGGTTTGGATTTAGTTTTAAGTTTGCCAAAACTAATTGCAAATAGGAAAACCAAGAACATATGAACATGACACATCTCTGCAAATATATGAAGTTAAGAGGATTGGGAATATCATCACACATGCAGGTCCTATCACTAATGTCCTGGGGAACTGATATTTGTGTGTTAACCTATTAAAGTAGATGACTGTTCATAGTATATTTATAGGAGTTTTTATTCTCTGTGCTAAATACATTATGTAATATATAAAATGTAAACATAGCTAAATGTACATCTATGTGATATAAATGTAATTTTGTGTAGCTATTTCAAACATGCATTCAAATGTTAGGTAGAGCTTGTATATTCATCAATCTCTTAGCCTTGTGTGCATACAGTCAAGCATTTGCATAGGGCTTTTGTGAATGACCTTGTTTTTGTTTAGAAATGTATACAATTTACAAAACAGCTTGTATGAACTGGGATTTATGTTACTGGAGTACATCACAGAAACAATAGTATATGTCCTCCTCCCCTTCAATCTTAGGGTTCTTATACATAAGATATTTGCATTACTCCAGGATTGGATACACAGTCCTTTTGCCTTTAGTTTCTGGCTCATTAATGGTTCAGAACTGTAGGGGTTTTTTTTCCTGGAAATGTTGGAAGTGTGCAGCCCTTGGGAATTGATTATTTCCTATTGGAAGGGACTCTTATTTCTAAGCTTCCGCTTATCCTGGAAGTTTGGTAAAGGGAATACTGACTTGATACATCTGTAACCCGGGATCATGTGAAGTAACAGATTTTTGTCAGAGTTATAAGTCAATTTAATATCAGTCTTTTGGGGTTTGTTGTAGTTTTATTTCCTTTTGTATGGATTGGGAGAGGAGGATGACAGGATTTTATTTGCAGAAATTTGGATGTAACCATTCTTTTATTTCTTGTTTTTCAGTGAGCCAGCAGTAGAGCTGACTACATTAATTTTCATTCTGCATTTAAGTGATTGGAGAGTTGGTCCATTGTGGAAATGTTATTAAGAGTTTTTCATACTACAATATACAGTATAATAATAGATCATCATCTGCTTTTGTAAGTATTTTATTATGGGTAGGATCTTCATACAGATGGAGGTAATTTTAAATGTTATCTACCTCTTCTGCCCTTTCTTCATGAGTTTGCAGTTGTGCAGAGACTGCATGACTTTAAAATATAGATAGATAACTTTGTTCTGCATAGATTATTTCTTTATATAAATTGAATTGAAATATAAATACATAGAAATAAAGCAAGAAAGCTTGAAAGTAATGATTGCAATGAATATAGGGTTATAATTAAGATGCAGCTAGCAACTAATGCTGCTAAATTTTTATCTGGATAATTTTAAGAAGAAATCGTTTATATTCATTGATCGGTCAAGTTTTTAAAAATACTTTTATTAGGGACCTGCGACTAATATTTTTTTTCTGATCTTTTAACAGAAGCAACAGGGGTTTTTTCAGTTAATCTTGCCAAAGCTATCTTTTTTTAAAATTTTCTTTTATACATTTTATCTCAGTCTTTTCACATAAGGTTATAGTCGAGTCCTGATTGACATTGCTTTCTTTTGCATAGCTATATGGTATGGTGAAAAACTAATTGTATTTTTTGCCTTTTCTGAATTTAAGCATAATTTTGTCACTAAATGGTGTGAGATGTGGGTCCTACTAATGTGGGTCCTACTCATAATTTCTTGATTTTGATTTGTATGGCTGCAGAAGGCTAAAAACATTTAAAGTACAATAGAAATCATATTTTTATGATTTCATTGTGCCAGAGGCAATTTACATCAAAAGCATTCAAGATATGGCCCAGTGTCTTTAGGAAAAACTGAATTTTCAAGGTCTTTCCAGAAGCTGGTAGGGTTGGGCCATCTGAATTATCAGGGAATGACAGAGAAGGCATGCCTCCTGGGTTTTATAAAATGACACTGCTTAATTGATAAGACCCAGAGCATACCAATCCTGTCATATCTTGTCAGATGAGCAGAGATAGTATGATGGAAGTCTGAGTGAACAAGACAAAATGTATACAGCCTCACACATCCAATATATTATGTGCCAATAAGAAAAAAATATTTGCCCAAAAGATTCAATAAATGGTTTTATCATTTTTAGTTGCAGTAATTGTAATCAAATACTTCTGGTAATTCAAAATTCAGCTCTGACATGTGCAAGGATTTTGGTCCGTTCTGTTATCTAATTCCTTTAGCTCAGTAACATTTCATACTGTTGTTTTTTGTTGTTGTTGTTGTTGAACTGCATATTTCAAGTCCCACTAGAATGTTTCTGTAAGATTTAGATTTGCTTGTATTTTGAGATAATTTTCTTACTGCATAGCTCACTTGAGCTTCAGTTACCAAAAAGATTGCATATTTTCTCATAGAATTTTCTGATTCAAAACAGAATTTATGTTTTTTCAATAATCACAAATTAAGAAGCAGCAAACTGTACCTCATCCATGCTTGCCAATTGATATGAGCATCTTATTGAGGAATGCTCTGATTGGTTTTCACAAGATGTAAAGAGTTCCAGATAATCTGAACATTTTCACTTTCCATTCCTCTGCCTGAAAAACATTCCTGTGGATATTTGGAAAATATCCCCCCCTCCCAAACTTGAGGTACATATTTTTAGTGATCAGTGATTTTTGCCTTGCTACTGTCCCATGATTCCTGGTGCTTATCCATTGCTTTTCTGGTTGTGATATCATATACACATTACCTTAAACCAATGCAAGAGAGATACACAAATCTCTGGATGTTGTTCTTTTATTATGTTTTCATGGATGAATTTATGCTGTGCTGTCCTCTTGGAATGATTGGCCATTCCAATCCATTCCAGGATGGCCATTTTGAGAAACATTCGCTGTTATCCCAAATCCTTTTTTGTTTCAAAATGGTGTGTCCGAGTATGGCTTGATAGAAGTCCAGAGCTTTATAAATAGTTTTGTAATCTTTTTCAGTCGGAGAGGTTTCAATGATTTATTTTTTTCCAAAGGTTTTCAGAAATTTGTTTTCAGAAATCAAATTATATAAAGTAAGTCTGTTTAAATAAATAATTAAGTGCTCATAAAACTGATCCTAGTTATCTCTTTAATTAAATTGATTGAATTAAAGATGGGAAATTATTCTCTTACAGTGCATTGCATGAAGTAAATGAAACATACATGGAGCTTTGATATTCACTTGTCTGCACTATTTATAGTATCAGTTCACACATGATTATTCACTGGCAAAGATAAACAAAAAATTACAATATTTGAAACAGATGAATACAAATTTTCATAACTGTATGAGTGATATGTTAATATTCTAGCACCTGCAATAGGCTTAGGAAAACTTAGTTAATACAATTTTATGATTAAAAAAATAGTTTTCTTTAACATTAAGTGTTTTGGTTATCCAAAGAATGTGTTTTGCAGATCATATCACATCCAACTCATACATACAATGTTTGCAGTTCTATACAATTCTTGGAAATTAAGACTTGGAGCTGCAAACCCCAAGACCTGTATTCATGCACATATTTTACTTAACCATACTTACTAAATTAATCCAGTTGGCAAATTTGACCAATAGCTAGGTCACAAAGTATCAATCACATTTTAGCAAATTTAGCCATGGTAAGCTTAGAATATTCTGAATAGCTTACCTGAGAGAACCTGCTGTTTTTGTACCAAACATGTTAATTAGCTAGTATCAGACATTTGCCTATATAGGTAGAAATAGGTAGTCACAAATTTATGAAAAATACTTTGGGATTTTCTGTGACATTGTATAGAAGTAGAATATTGTCCTTTACAGGTTGTCTCACAGTACATTATAAAAAATCATCCAAATCCAGGCAAATAACTGTCTGATCCAGTTAAAAGAAAGTTTGAGGAATTATCCTATATCAGCATTAGGTAGCAGTAATGGTTTACTCTCGGCTTTATCAGAAATGTCAATATATGTACATAATAATATCAGAGAAAGGTATAACATTGTGATTAGATTAAGTTAGGAAGTATCTGGCAGTTTTATTTTGTAACGAGATCAAATAGTGTTATTTGGTAAGCAAAAAGGAATAAGGGCTGAGCCATTTTCTGATGACAGACAAGTTAAAACAGGACACACTGAAGGAAGACAAGTAAAGGTCCCAAAAGGCTTGAAACTTAGTGCTTTTGTAACCTGATGTTAGGCATCTTGATTTAAATTTCAAGTGTTGGGAATTTCAAATATGTGATGTGATGTTATTCAGTGGAGTCTGAGTCTTGGTGATTCTGTGCTTGATCTCTCCACATCTTCTGATCTTGCACTATTTTTTTTATTTGAGTTTTTCTATGCTCTGGCTGGGGTCAGCATTGATGATATCCAGCCACCATGTTCTTTGATGGCCTGGTTTCCTTTTACTGCTATGTCTTCCAAATGTATTGCTTTCTCCAACAAATTCCCAAGCATGATATGGTCAAAGTAAGTGAGGCACAGTTTTGTGATTTTGATTGCATCTATAAGCTTCCTTTAATAATCAGCAGAGGGACTATTGCTATATAGAATGCTTCTGTTTAGGGTTACAGATATTCCTTTTACCTGCAAACTACCCATTCCTCCTACAAGATAACCAATATGCTAATTTGCCATACATTTTGTTAAATTTTTATTGTTCTGTAACCTTTAAGATTTAAGATTCTGTTTTTGATACCATTTCCTTTGCAATGTTATAAGCATGTAAAATGATATTTGTTTTAAATTATGTCTTGAAAAATAATATAGTTCTTACACATTTAGTTTTAAAGTTTCTAAGAACATTCAAACAGAGCTAGAATGTAAGGATGCACGTAGCAGGTAATTTTAGTTGATACTAATCCAAACATATCCAGATGTATTGTTCATTAGAAGAATGATAGAATTGGAAGGAACTGCAGGGATCATATAGTCCAGGGGTGTCAAACTGGATTTCTTTGAGGGCCAGATCAGCATTGCAGTTCTCCACAGGCCGGCCAGGGAGGCGGGGAGACAGGACGGATGCCTCCTGCAACATCCTGCTGGCCAAAGTGGGGCCCCCGGCACCCCATTTTGGCTATCAGGGTGCTACAGGAGTCTGTCCAGCCTGAAAGTGGGCCCCCCATGCCCCATTTTTGCTAGGACAGGCACCATGGACTGGTCCTTTGCTATTTTCAGGCCAGCCCTGCGGGCCAGATTTAAGCACTTAAGCGTGGATCCAGACCACAGGCCTTGAGATATAGTCTAATCCAATGTGAAGAAAGGCCATTTAAATCATACAAACCTGCCCAACCTCTTCACAAAAAATTCCAGAAATGGTAAACAATTTTAAATAATCCATCCTCACTTTTTCTATCACTCTTAGAATGTACATACCTGTCATACCCCTGTCGGAATCTGATTTGGAGGAGGAGGCTGAGCAGCTGACAGGGAGTGGGA
>AZIM01001403.1:163363-174797 GCA_000516915.1 Ophiophagus hannah
AAGACAATGAGCACCTCCCACTTCTGGATGCTCTGAACAGCTCATAGGAGAAACAAGTTGCACCTGTTAGTGCACAGAGTGCTACATTTTGCTCTACTTGCATCTTCAATTACAAAGGCACTCCCATTTAGACTGCATTGTAATAATCCATATGAGAGCTTGCTACCAGTACCTTGTATTTCAAGATAAAGCACAACTGATGTATCAGCTGAAGATTGTATAATGCTTTGGGTTTAATTTCAAAAAAGAAATTCAGAGTTCTGTAAGATATTGGTGGAAGTCATTTGTTGTTCTTTAAAGCATCTGTATCTTTTCCTAAGGTTATTTGACAACTGTAGAAACACAACCTTATTAAATCTCAGGTTTCTTTTAAGGACACTTCTTGTACATTGTGTTCTCCTTTTTAGTTTACTTTTAAAGTATTTTTGTGGTCAGAGGATTGTTATATTGATGACAAAATGATATTTTTGATTGTACCCTTACAGTAAAAAAAATTACGTAGAGAAGTTCATTTAGTGTACTCTTAAAATAGACATTGAATTGGCCAAAGTGAACATCTTGCACTAATCAGTGCAATTATTATTAGAACTTAGTATGTATTTGCATACTAAACAAGGCATGCCTGGCTAATCTTGTTTCTTTTATTAGTCTATGAAAGGTATAAATATCTTAATATATATTAGAAATGTGGACCTAGTATAATATCAGGACTTCAGGAAACTAGAGAGATTACTCCATAATATACTAATTAGCAAACTGGATATGAGTGTGCGCTTATTCAGAATAACAGAGTTGGAAGGGGCCTTGAAGGCCTTCTAATCCAACCCTGCTCAAGCAGGAGACCCTATATCATTTCAGACAAATTGTTGTCCCATCTCTTCTTAAAAACCTCCATTGATGAAGCACTCACAACACCTGAAAGCTGTTCCACTGATTAATTATTCTATTTGTCAGAAAATATCTTCTTATTGTCAGAAAATACCTTCTGATTTCTCAGTTGGTTCTCTCCTTGATTAGTTTCCATCCATCCAAAGTTATAGATGCGTATATGCAAGCACACACATATACACACTGTAAGCATATGCTTTTATTGGTCTCCTGATACAATCAGCACAGAAAGAATAATACAGGTAGTCCTCGGTTAACAATGATAATTAGGACCAGAATTTCCATTGCTAAGCAGTGCAGTTGTAAAGCAACCACCCCAGTCCAGCAGTGTGAAGCTGTAGCTGTCCCGCCCAGCACCATGGTGCAAAGCCTTAGTCACCCGAGCACTGTGGCATCAAAGCCCAGCTGTAGCTACCCTTGCCACCCTGAATTTTGTGGCCTCCCAGTTGACCTTCCCTGTCTTCTTGCTCCTGCTACTGCTGAGGTGCATCCAGGCTGGCCTTTCATAAGCACTGCACATGTTCTCAGGAAGAAAGCCTTGCACAGACAGCCCTTGTCTCATGATGGGGGCCAAAAGGGCAGAGATTGGGAGATAGGAGGGTGAGAATTTTTGAGGCACACATTAACACTATAAATGCAGGTGGGCTGTCAAGGACTGGAATTTGCCACAGAGATGTTCCATCAACTGTTAAATTTGAGGACCCATAAATACCTCTGAAATTTTATTCAGAAATGTAAACTATCACAGAAAACATATTGTTTGTAAATTGTGTACAGTTAGGTTTACAATTTCCTTTAAAATTGAAGAGCAGAGTAAGAATGGATTCTGGTCTTCCCCATTGGCCAGGAGACCAAGCCCAATATGATCATTATCTTTCCACACAGAACATGATGGGAAGGAGCCTAACTTGGTTCTTTGTATTGGTCAGGAAAGGAGTGGTTGCTTAAAGCTTGCTTCACCTTTTGCTGCCTGATTAAAGACTCAGCTTCTGTTGGCAATTTCCCTGGATTCAGAAAACTGGAAGATAACCATATTCTGATTGTTTCCATTATCAGAGAACCAGGTGCTTCAAACACTCCCCCCAGTGTCAAATTTCTTATTATTTCTTACTGCTTTTGTAATAAATACATATTTATGTTATATTAAAATTTCTTAGTTTAAAAAGCCCTATTATCTTAACATTCCATTCTCCACTATTTTCTACCTTGTTAAAATTTTGTTGTGATAACGCTGACTCGGTAAACCGCTTTGAGAGGGCTATAAAGCACTATAAAGCGGTATATAAGTCTAAGTGCTGCTGCTATTACCCAGGTTTCTAGTTTTAGAATCTTTTTAAAATTCCAAAGCTGACTCAATGGCAGATTAAGATCCCACATAGGCATCCTGGAGGGATGACCCAGAACAATACATTGCTTTGTATCCATCTGTCAAACTGATGAGAGACGTAATGTACAATGTCTGTATTGTGTGTTTACTATGGAACAGTGAAGCAACAGCTTTTACTTGATATGATATATTTGCTAATATTACATGATAAGACCATTGTAATAAAATACTTGTGAGAAAAAATGTGATATTGCTTTTTTAAAAACAAAATAAACTTAGAAATGAGGTGACCATTAATAATTATTTTAAAACTGAAAGCATACTGCATATTCACTTGGAAACATAATAAAAACATGGATCATTTACAGCTTGCAACACTGCTTGATGTCATGTACATATATACCCACAGTGTGACATCAGCTTGCACACTTACAGAGTTTTATAGATGAAAACCACAATTAAAACATGTTTCAAACTACCCAGTGGGTAAAAATCTATTAGGATTAGGATTTTTTTACATTGTTTGATACCAGAATCACATCTTACAAACAATACTTTCAATAGATTTTTTTAAAAAAATTATTTTCAGCTGTGAGAGATAGAATGTTGGATTTTTGCAAAGTTTTTATACCTTTGTTATAAAAGCAGTTCAGTAAACTCCCAGAACTGTTTTCAAAAATAATTACATCAAATGACTTTGTTATGGGAAATTAAATAAAAGTTTTAAAACTGAGACTGATAAATGATGTAAATATATTTCACTTAAATTATACTTTACAAGCTGTACAAATCAACCAAAAGTATAGGATTAAAGTTTACATACTAGAAGAATTTTAAGGTTTTTAATCAAAGCAAATTTTTAATAGACTGACATTTATTAATAGATGAATGTCATTGTTAGAATATAATCTATAATGAAAATGACACACATAATATATTGAGATTTTGAAATTCTTATTCACCAGTCTGTTGGAGGGTACCAATCTGAAAATAATGGGATTTTTTTTCTTTTGAAACTTTATTGGATAAGAGTTATTTAATACAAAGTATGCCTAGAGTACATGAAATAGTGAACTGTCCTTCATTTTCAACAAACATTTTATACTCTGATTTTATTCAGAGCACTTTACTCACTATACTGAGTGCCATCTATTCTCATGAGAAATGGTATGACCTTCTAGGAGTTTCTAGTCAAGAGTAAACTGAAAGTGTCTGAATTTTGTTTTCACAAGGTCAGATTGCAGAGTTCAAAATAGAATTTATAGGCTGAATGTACGGTGTCTGCTCTTCAATGCTGTTTTATGAAACCCCAATTGTTCAGAATAAATTATACTAAAACTGAAACAAGGTTACTTCAAATTACCTTCAAATCCCTCCCAACCCACTGCATGAAATGATGGTGGAAGAGAATAATCATAAAAATATTGTTGGCATAGGAATACCTCAAGGTCAAAAAGAAGTGAAATTCGTTAAACTAATTGGACAGATTATAAGATGCAAGTTGCAAGTACAAATTATTTATAAACCTCATCTACATATATATATATATATTTGTTCACTTTTGTTTTGTACTTTAGATACCTCTACATGTTGCAGAATAAACATTTTGAAGATCTTATGTGAATATTTTACCTATCATGTAGCAGATTATAGTATTTTGTAGTAATACTTTTTTTTAATTACAGGCAAAGTCATCAACAAAGATTTACGTCACTACCTAAGCCTACAGTTTCAGAAAGGTTCCGTTGATCACAAACTGCAACAGGTTATCAGAGATAATCTTTACTTGAGAACTATTCCATGTAAGTAACCCATTGACACGTTCCTTTGGATAAAATCTAAGCTTTGAAAGGATGTCTTAAGTAATACGTGCTTTAAGTGCATGATACCTGCTAACAAAACTTGCATTCTGAAATTATAAATAATGACATTGAGAATTGCATCTTCATTCCCATGTGTTTATTGGCAACTTACTGTATTTCTTGATGACTTTTTGACAATAGAAATATGCTTGCCCAACAGCTACTTACACTTTCTCTGATCCCAATCTAACCCAAAAAGAATTAGTTAGTTAGTTCTTAAAAAGAGGACGTATTCCAATAACAGAAACAATTGTTAATTAAATAGCACATACTTTTTAAAATTCATTTTTAATTTTCAGTTTTATTGTACAAGGATTATTAGAAGTATTTGCTATGCTAACTATTGATGTGACCTCTGCTAGATTCTGCTAGTTTCTAATTCAGAGAAGTTGCTTACCCACAACTGTGATTCTTCAAGTAGTAAAATTGGTTTTGTCATGTATAGAATTCACACATTCTGAAGTTGAGCTTTTGAGTGAGAAATGCTATCACTGCACATGCCAAAGGATATTTATTCCACATGCAGAGATAGAATAAAGGGGGAAAGATAACAGACTGCATGAGAATGAAGTGTTATGATATGTGAGTACATAGATGATTACTTGACTAACAAGTGAGCTGAGGGAAGAGATAAATGCATAGCAAAGAAAAACAATAAATTGAAGATTTCTTTGTATCAGAAACAGGAAAAACAAGTTTAATGAAACAGATTTTTCCTGAAAAGTAAAAAAAATCTTCTTTCTTTTCCATATCTTTTTATGGAGGGAAATTTATTCTCTCCTGTCTCCAATACTCTAAGCTTTCAGTTATTTCAAATGCATATTTTCTAGGCAACACATTTGATGCTACACATATTTGAATCAAAAATAGCACTGAAAACTGAAACTTTTTATTGGATCCCTTATGTAAATTTGTATTGTAATGGCCTTCTCTTAACTTGACATCACTGTACTCTTGTTTTTCATCTACTTTTGCACAGTTGGATCATGCATTTCTCATAGATTACAGTTTAACATAGGCACATATTAAACATCAGGGAAATATACAGATGAAGCCTCCCTTCATTTCATTAATGAAGGTAGTCACTCATACCAAGGATCTGGTAGGACTCAGAAGAATCCGTCACTCAAAGAAACAGATGTGTGAGATGCTTGACACTGGGCTACTTCAATTCCAAATCTACTCAAGAGTGGAGAACTAAAAACTTACACCAAGGTATCTTCTTCCCCATCCAGGGTCATAGTCAGCATGGATTCCCAGAATGTTCCCTATGTCCTGCCAATTAAAAGGCAATAATGTGTGCTTCCATTTTTCATAGGAGAAGACTATCTAGGATGACCATTTGTCATTTTTTTGCCATCAGAGTCTTCTGAGGTGGAGAGGGAGATGATCTTAACAATTACGTTTTTCATTATGGAGTACCTGGTGCTTGCCACAAAAGCCAAAATCCAGCTTCTATGTTTCTGATCATCCCACTTCTAAAATCAATACAGAATGAAATATTTTAGGGGTACATTTGAACTATAGGTCAGTATGCATTACTGCACATTGAAACTCCAATTGGTTTATTGCCAGTTTTGGAGACAAATTAATGACAACATGTACGGTAACCAAACTGACAATTAACAGAAGGTATTAAAGTGGTGAATAACTTCTGCCATTTAGAATCATCATTAAAGGAATCAGCAGTGAAGAAAGATGCTGCAGACTGGCATTTTATCTGCAGCAGTGAAGAAAGATGCTGCAGATAAATGCATAGCAAAGAAAAACAATAAATTGAAGATTTCTTTATATTAGAAACAGGAAATAAAGGCTTTTAAAAATATAGTTCACATGTCATGATGTGTCTATATCTACAAAGATCAAAGATCAGAATTGTTCAGGCAGTTGTTTTTCCTATAAAATGAAATTTAGAACTTGAAGGTGATTAGAAAGAGCATAGATGCTTTTAAAGTTTGGCATTGGAAACTTCTGAAAAGACAGATAGACAGGAAAATGAACAAATCATATAACAAAATAATCTAAAGTTCTTGCTCAGAACACAAATGACCAGATTGATATTATATATTTTGTACACATTAGGTGAAGTTCTAACAAAGTCTATGAGGATGTTGAGAAAGTTGGAAAGAAAGGAAAACAGATGATAACAAGCAGCAAGGTGGATAGGAATAGCAATAGCACTTATATACTGCTTCACAGTGCTTTACAGACCTCTAAGCGGTTTACAGAGTCAGCATATTGCCCACCAACAATCTGGGTCCTCATTTTACCGACCTCGGAAGGATGGAAGGCTCAGTCAACCTTGAGCCAGTGAGAACAGAACTGCCGGCAGCCAGCGATCAGCAGAAGTAGCCTGCAATACTGCATTCTAACCACTGCGCCACCACAGCTCTCTGTATGGACTACATACTGCTGTGATGGGTGTACAACCAGAAATCCTAAGGGGTTAGTTTGGAAACAAATACTCCTGGACAAATTCTATCTATATGGTCACCAACTTGATGACATAATTAGTCAATCAAAGAGATAAAGGTAGTCGTGCACCTAGGAGCGTTTGTTTAACAACCATTCTAAATTACAATAGCATTGAAAATAGTGAGTTCTAACTAATCCTCACAATTACAAGCACTAAGCATCTCCTTGATCACATAATTAAAATTCACAGGCTTGGCAATCAGCATGTGTTTAAGATGGTTGGGGCATCTCAAGGTCACATGATTGCCATTTGTGGCGTTCCCAAGGGATCTCTGATAAGCAAAGTAAATAAGGGTCACTTACTGACCATGTGATTTGCTTAGCAACCATGGCAAAAATTGGGTATGACTTAATAACTGCATTGCTTAGTGACAGAAGTTCAGATGCCAAATGAGGTTGTAAATCGAGGACCATTGTGGTTCTTACATTACCTCTGCAATAAAAAGAGGGCCAGCCTCTATTTCAACTGCAGTTTATTTTACAATATGAATCCCTTCCTGGGTAAAAACAGATTTTGCTGTTCAACTTGTGCAACTTGCAGAAAATGTTCCTTTGAGGACCAAAGGCTTTATATTTGACAATGAGAACATCCCAAAGGACTCAGCATATTGTAATAATCCAATCTTGAAGTTAACAATATATATATCACTGAATCAGGACTCTCTCCCTCATGAAGGAGACAATTGGTCTACCAGCTGAGGCTGATTAAAGACCCATGTCACTATTGGTATGTACTTAACCAGTTTTATATCAAGGAGAATCCACCACATTGCAAGCCTGTTCATTAAGTGTTAGTGCAATCCCATTCAGAACTGGATCAACTGAGTCCAGGCTCGAACATTCTGTTTCCTATAAATCCAGATTCAGCTTGTTTTCCTATATCCAATCTTCTACCATTTGGAGGCACATGGAGACTCTAGAGACATCCAACCGTGAATTTTCAGGAAATATGCTATAGTCAAGGATGACTGACAAGGATTAATTCTATTAACCCTTTTGAGCCATCCAGAGTCATCGACAAGTGGGTATTTCTAGAATTTTAACAAATAAATAAATCACATCCTTGATTTTAATTTGGTTTAACATTGTTTCTGTTGCATATTTTTGCTGTAGTTTCATATAATGAAGTACTTGTGGTTGAATCTATTTTTATTATTATATAGCAGAGCGGCAGAATCTAGGTCAGTTTTGTGTAACAATTTGCAAACTGATACAGTTAGAAAATTTTACAAATATTTATCCACATTCTGCCTTTTTATTCCAGGCACTACAAGAGCTCCCAGAGATGGGGAAGTCCCTGGAGTGGACTATAATTTTATACCTGTTGATCAGTTCAAGGCATTGGAAGAAAGTGGAGCTTTGCTAGAAAGTGGAACATATGATGGTACATTAAAACTTATCACTTGATGATTAACATTTTTGTGAGATATAATTACAGATAGTTCCTTTGTTACCAACTATTTGTTCAGAGGTTATTTGAAATTGCAACAGCATTGAACAAGTATATATTACCAGTCATCAAAGTTGCAGTTGTCATACCACCCCGCAGTCACATGATTGTGGTTCAGTTGCATGGCCACCCCCGCCTCACATTTAACACGGTTGTACCCCATGGTCATGTGATTGCAGTTTCTAATGTTCCCTGCTGCTTTCCACAAGCAAAGTCAATGAGGAGCTGGTTACGGTCATGTGAGGTCTTTTCTTAATGACCTGCTTGGTCCTCACTTGAGTTCAGTATACTGTGATCATGTATTCATATTAAAGCTGTGAAATGGTTTAAGATAAATCGGAATCTTAATCTATATTGCACTTGGCTTAGAATTCTATCAGTTGTTTCTCATCATCATAGTGTCCTGGTTTGGTAATAATACAAAACTATTAAGGATTAATTGAAAATAATTTTAGCACTTAGAAAAGAAAGTGCTGCATCGCTTGTTTATACCTTGATGATTAATATGATATCAAATATGTATCAGTCAATGTGTGCATGTCTATATGCATAGCTTTAAAGATAACCATTGTTATTGCATAGAAAGTTGTTTTTATGCAAGGGTGGCAACAATTTTTCAGAGATTGTATTTTAAATGTTTTGTCAGGAGTTGGTGATAGCTGTTAAAGACGCTGAGCTTGTCAGCTGGGGAGCTGGCAGCCTGGGTTTGAGACCCGAATTCTATGTAATGAGGTCAGCTCCTGCCCACCTAACAATTCGAAGGCATGCAAATGCAAGTAGATTAATAGGTNCCACTTTGGTGGGAAGGTAACAGCAATCCATGCCCCTTTGGCATATAGCCAAGCTGACCATGGAGATTGTCCTTGAACAATGCTGGCTCCCTTGGCCAAGAAATGGAGATGAGCACCATGCCTTAACATCAGACTCGACTGATAGAGAAACCTTTATCTTTAATAAAGTTACCAGAGAGATTATTCTAGCTTAGGCCTGATTTTGTACAGTTTGGAACTTTTCTTTTTGTTTGCTTTTAAATTTATTTAGGGTTTTCTTTGCATACACATCCAAACATACACTTATTGGGTAATAACTTTTATTACTATATCTGGATACCATGTTAACAGTTTATAAAGACATTTGATATGGAGTTATTTTCCTGAGAGCTGTTCCGAGCATCCAGGCATGGGATGTGCTTCTGTCTCTCATTCGATAGGCTGAGCTAATTTCTGAGGACACTCCTCCTTGTGGCTCCTCCCTAGTGTCCCCAGTTTTAGCTCAGCCTTCGTTCGAGCTAGGTAACTTTTCCTTGGCTGGATCTTCAGAACAGGAATCAGAAAATTAAACAAAATCCACTCAGGTCAGATCGCATCTTTTCTGGCTGCCCGCGATCGTTGCAATCTTTTACAATTCAGAGATCAGCTGACTGTTGGAGCTCTCAAACCCTCAGCAAGGGCCATAAAGGTGTGCTGAGCGGAGGCTAGAGATCGTGCCATAGCCTTTACTAACGGCTATATTCCCCGCAGCAGGAATCACCCGATTACAAGGGGGGAGGCATCAGAGCTTCCTCTCTGTCCCGCGAGCCAAGATAGAAGTTTTCTCTTTTCTCTGCCGCCTGGTCCAACTGCTGACAAGAGGGATATGGAGTTATTTTATAAGGGAAAAATAGAGTTATAGTTTCAAAATATTAAACTAGCTGAAGCCCTGGCAGTTTCTTTTATGCTATATGAAATGTCATTATTAAAATTGCAATGATTAATTTAAGGAGTAAAAAGCCAATTGTTTAATTTTTCAAAGGCACTTATTTTATTAAAAATATTGCTGATCCCTCAAGTGCAGCAGCATAGTATTTTTAGCTTTCCAAGGTGTAATTCAGTATTGAACTGTTTTATTTGAACAAGCCTTCATATGAAAGAATAGAAATAATGCTCTAACCACACCTTTTAATACCACCTCTGTGTGAATTGCTGTTTTATGTTTCTGCATAAATATGTTTGTTCTTGGCTGCAGCTGCTAAAAAAATCTACAGATTCTTCTGATTAATTATGATATACTATAGATTGAAATAAAATTGGTTTTCATTAGTTTTTATACGTTTCATTCGGAATTAATGAATATAAAATAAAATAATATTCCCTTCTTTAAATGGAAGGTTCATATAGACAACCATTTGGGGATTAAATGATTTATATTGTTCAACAACAATATCAGAGATTGAGAGTTAAATATGAAAATTACAGTATTTTAGCATATATGCTGTATTTCTGCAAAGGAGATAGATGAATTAATCACATATTTTATAGAAAAATCTATTGCATTACATAATCAAATATATAGAAATGGATGGTTATATTCTTTGCTTCTTAAAGGGACATTTGTATTATACACTTACCTAGGAGTGAGAAGCCAACATGAGTTTGTCAAAAACAGATCATGCCAAATAAATCTTATTCCATTATTTAACAACGTTATTAAATTAGTGGACCAGCAAAATGCTGTGGACATAGTATATTTGCATTTCCGTAAGGCATTGACAAGGTAGGCTACAGCCTGCTTCTTGGTAAACTAGAAAAATGTGGAATAGACAGCTTCAGCACCAGATGGATTTGTAACTGGCTGACAAACTGCACTCAATGTGTAGTCCTTAAAAGAACTACATCTACATGGAGGGAACTAAGCAGTGGGGTACCCCAAGGTTCTATTTTAGGCCCAATACTCTTCAGTATCTTCATAAATGATTTAGATAAGAGAATAGAAGGGGAACTCATCAGATTTGCAGAAGACATCAAGCTGGCAGAACTAGACAACACCCCAGAAGATAGGTCACAATCCAGATGGACCTTGACAGATTTGAACACTGGGCCCTAACTAATATAATACAATTCAGTGTAGAGAAAAGTAAGGTTTTACACTTAGGCAAGAAAAAACAAGTGTACAGGAACAGATTAAGAGAAGCTTAGCTCAATAGCAGTAACTGAGAAAAGGATCTTGGAGTCCTAGTGGACAGTCACTTAAATATGAGCCAGCAGTGTGCTGCAGCTGCTAAAAAAGCCAATTAATAGTGGGATAGAATCAAGATCACATGAAGTATTAGTACCACTTTATAAGGCCTTGGTAAGACCACACTTGGAATACTGCATCCGACTTTGGTCACCATAATATTAAAAAGGTGTTCAGACTGTGGAAAGAGTGCAGAAGAGAGCAACAAAGATGATTAGGGGGCTGGAGGCTAAAGTATATGAAGAATGGTTGCAGGAATTGGGTAAGTCTAGTCTAGTGAAAAGAAGGACTAGAGGCAACATGATAGCAGTGTTCTAATATTTGCGGGGCTACCACAAAGAAGACGAGGTCAACTTATTTTCCAAAGCACCAGAANNCAAGACAAGAAGCAATGGATAGAAACTAATTAAACAGAGAAGCAACCTAGAACTAAGGAGA
>AZIM01001404.1:9794-23029 GCA_000516915.1 Ophiophagus hannah
ACTGAAGCTAGCTGGAGGAACATTTTAAAACACAGTTCAATCCACTAATAGCGAGCGATCTGATGTTTTTGTACGACAGATATACANNNGTTCACTGTACGAAAAAAGTCTCAAAAGTGTCCCCAAAACTTCTCGCTCCATCGTTCCCAAACTGCCCCCCTTCCGTTCCTTCGCCCCTGCGTCGCCCCTTTTCGTTCCATCGCCCGCTTGAAAAACGAAATTGCCCCCTGGGGGGCGATATCGCCCAGGTTAAGAACCACTGATCTACAGCACTTAATCTGTGCAGTTGAAATAGCCATTGTTATTTTTTTTTTGTATTTTATAACACATAATCTGCTAGATTTTAAAAGTTGGGTCCTAGAATAAATAATAAAACTACCATTAGTCTGATCAAGTAGCGTATTTTATATGCTTCTTAATGCTCAGCTTCTAAGATATTCTGGTATATATTAAAAAAAAACTATTTTTCTAAGTGGGAAAAGAAGTTGTTTTTCTATTTCATCTCAGCTTTTATGAAGTAGTTACATCCCCTTTTAGAAAGCAAGTTTAATTATCATGAAACTAGAATGTAAAATTAAATAAACAGAGCAATTTTATATCTCATTTCCTTCTTTTATGAACTATAAGGTTTGTACACTACTTTTGCCATAATCAATCATAACATTTTCAACTCATTCCATTAAAGAACCCAGATGCCTGAAAATTCCTTTTTTATTCCAGCTAAATATTCTTATTTTTCAAATGAATCAAATTTCTGTAGAAAAAGAGAATTTAAATGTTCTAAGGTAGTTTCCCATCTGTTGAGACTAATCTCTAATCTTGAAAAGCAGCCATTTTATAGCCTATTGCATTTCCCCCCAATGATACTATCAATACAGATAATCCCTGAGTTACAACAGTTCTTTTACTGATCATTCAGTTATGCCACTGAAAAAAGTGACTTATGACCATTTTTCATACGTACAACCACCACAGCATCCCTATGGTCATGTAATCAAAATTCAGATGCTTGGCAACTGACTAATATTTATGACAGTTGCAGTGTCCCAGAGTCATGTAATCATGCAAGTTTTGCAAGTTTTACAATATGGGGAAGCCATATTTACTCAACAACTGTGTTACTTACTTAACAATTGCAGTGATTCATTTAACAGCTGTGGCAAGAAAGGTTGTTAAATGGTGCAAAACCCACAATAAAACTTAGCAACAGAAATTTTGACCTCAACTGTGGTTGTAAGTTGAGGACCACCTGTAGAAATTGGTAGCAGGTAAACAAACAAGCTCCAAATTTCATCTTCAAGTAAGGAGAACATCACTTGCATCGTTGCCAGATAGTCACAAGGTAGGAAACAAAGCTATGTGGTTATATTGCATTAGGATAGTCTCTATGTGCTGGAACATTGTTGAGGGAGAAAAAGGCAAAATGGAAGTGATGATAATAAGGAAAGCCCATAACTCCATGCTTTTAAAAAAATGGACAGCCTTAATTAGAAGCTGCTTTCAGACACAAATCAGTTTGCCTTGACCTGGAAATGCCACTGCGTGTAAAGAACTATGTTGGAAGTTGTACAATGGGAGAATTTTTCCATATCTATTGGTGATAAATCAGTTTCAGAACAGATGGCTATTATAAAAGATCACCAAATGATGTTTCTTATCCTTAAAAATAAATTCAGTCATAACAAGACTATGCTAATTACCCTATCCATGAAAATTTCCCACGAGAAGTTATTATTCAGAAACTTCTCTATACCTAATATTTCATACTCCCCACTTCATTAAACATCAACCCAAATTAAAATATGAAGGCCTTGGCACTAAAAGTGTTTAAACTAAAATATTTAACATTTCAGGAACAACTAGTAAACATTTCTTGCTTTGATGTTTATTATTACCCCAGAGAACAGATTAAGTGTTCCACTGAGTGCTGTCATAGTAGCATGAAAGCATGAAGACACAAATGCTGTTTATCTAATTGTTGGAAACTCTTTAGGGTGCCTAACTAAAAATGGCAAATTCCTGTATTTCGCTTCAATGCCTATTCTTTCCATCAAGTTTTGAGGTGGACTGGAATTCTCTTGCCCCTGACAAACAGCTTGTGCCTAAACAATTTAACTACCACTAAAAGCTCAATAATGGGCAATGGATGACAAATAAAGGCCCCATTTACTATTTTATATCTCCTCAAGCTATCTCAAAATGCAAATTTAATGTTCAGTATCAATCCTATTGGAAATGGAATTGAGAGAGCAGCTCTCAATCCCCTCATTCAAAAAAAAATAAAACTACATCAAAATTGATTTCAGTTAAAAACCAGCTTCAGTATCCTTCCAGAAACACAGAAATACAAAGTATATGAAGTTGAGGATACACACAGAACTTTAAAAGATAAGGAAGCTAGAGGAATTTCCTGAATTAAGTTGCTTGATTTCCATGCCAAATCATAATGGACAATCATACTGGAGAAAGTACAATTTATTTATGCAAAAGAAACAATGTTTGCTCAACTTTAACATGATATGTTTATCAAGTTACTCTGCTTCCTGGCAAGACAAACTTTTACCATACAGCTGTTATAGCTAACTACTTTGAGTTAATGCAGAATAAATTTAAAACATATGGAATCAAATAAGGTGTACTGTATGATAAATCCAGACAGTAACTAATAAAAAAGTGATAAGCAAGGTGGCTGATATTAGAAAATGACCATTTTAGTCCCTCAAAGTGTGGCCTGCTAATCTAGTTGGAACAAGTTTAAACCCATTGACTTCTGATGGCAATTATAATGGAGAAGAACATAGAAATGTCCACAGTGGTTTATGTAGAAATATTTGCTAGTAAGAATTATTTATTCTTGCACTAGGTCAAGTCCCCACATCTAATAAAAAATACATGCAGTAATGAATTAATCTGCCTGAGTAGTACCACCTACATAACGTATTTGAACAAAATGGATATTCATTGAACTTTATCAAAAAGGGCCTGACCACTTAATCCACTTTAGGACAATCAATGTATGAAAAAGATAACACCACCATACATCAAAAACATTTCAGAAATAGCCAATAGACTATTACAATTACATAGCACCACAACACACAAACCAACCAAAGCCCTCAAAATATCTTAAGTAAATCACAAGACTCAGATAGCCCAAGAAGAAAAAACAGGAGGCATCTACAACATGCAGTCTAAGAACTATAATAAACACTAACAGCCCAATGCTGGGAAAAATTGAGGGCAAAAGAAGGGGACGACAGAGAATGAGGTGGNTGGATGGAGTCACTGAAGCAGTAGGCGTGAGCTTAAATGGATTCTGGAGGATAGTAGAGGACAGGAGGGCCTGGAGGAACGTTATCCATGGGGTCGCGATGGGTTGGACACGACTTTGCAACTAACAACAACAAAGGACAAACAAGGAAAAGATTGTATAATGCACCCATGAACATCAACTAACAATTAAAAATATTAATCCCACAACACAAGAAAAGATTCAGCCATTGCTTCAACTGGGAAACTGAATATCCTACACCAAGCTAGATTAAAAAAAAAAAAGCCAAGGAATTCTTGGAGGCTTGGCATTCAGACAAATCAGTCATCAACAAGACACATAGAGATAAAGTAAATTTATACACCATTCAAAAGAGACAAAAAACAAGCAAACACCAACAACCTAAATAGGAAACAAAAAGTCCAGAACACCCTGCACTCAGATAAGCAGGAATTAACACCAGGAAACAATTAAGCAAACAGAAATAATATCCTAATCTAGGAACTATCAAAAGGAATATCAAACCAGCACCAATGCTGTATATAAGCAGAAAGCAAACCCTATACTGTGCTGACATCGTGCTAATCCCATCAGTCAAGGAATTCCAGCTGGCAGGGTCCAGAAGAGGAGCCTTTTCAGCCATGGCTCCTGTCCTTTGGACATCATACTCTCTAAGGTGAGATCCGCACCAACTCTCCTGACCTTCTGTAAAGGTCTAAAGATCAGGTTTTGCCAGTTGACCTGGGGCCCCAACAGGGAGGGGGGAGATAACTCTGGAGATTATTATCAGACTAATGGAGGAGGCCCGTGTTCTTTGTGTTCCCTTCCATTTTTTAATGATAAATGGTTTATTGCACAGCCAGTCAGATGTTCAGACTGGATTTGGCATTTTTATCCACTTATTGAGCCCTTCCCAAGGACCTGGGATAGGAAGATGAGGATTTGATGGTGTTAGAGGTATCGTCACCAGGTATAAGCTGTTCCAAGTAAAGCTGCTTTTTGCGATAGATAGTGAATTTGTCAATGCTGATATTCATATGTTTGTGGGATGCATCCAAGGTATCTATGACTATTGGTACTACCTTTGCTCTTTTTTTGCCACAGTTGTCCTATTTCTATTTGCAGGTCTTTGTATTTTGTTATCTTTTCTAGTTCTTTCTCTTCTGTTGTCTCCAGGTACTGCTATGACACTACCCAGACTGTTGGCTTTTTTTTGCTTTTCTTAGCAACAATTGCTAACTCTGGGGTGTTAGCAATAGAACTTAGACATAGCAATAGCACTTAGACTTATATATTGCTTTATAGTGCTTTGCAGCTCTCTCTAAGCAGTCAGCATATCACCCCCAACAATCTGGTTCCTCATTTTACCAAGTTCAGAAGGATGGAAGGCTGAATCAACCTTGAGCTGGTCAGAATCAAACGCCTGGCAGCGAGCAGTGAGTTAGCCTGCAATACTGCATTCTAACCACTGCGCCACCCACAGCTCCTTCTTATGTTGTGTGTTATGTGGTGTTATGTGGCAGGTGCCTGTCTGTCCCAGAGCACTTTAGCTTCTTAATTTTCTATTACTTTTTCTATTTTATGGTCCGACCAGTTCTTGATTGCAGGCAAATGATATTTCTTGCAAATCTTCCAATGCACCATTGTTGCTACTTTGTCATGCTGTTGCTTACAGTCAGTCTGTGCAATTTTCTTGCAGCAGCTAACCATGTGGTTCACTATTTCTTCAGCTTCTTTGCAGAGGCAACAGTTGCTGTCTGTTGCTGTTTTCTCAACTCCGGCTTTGTATGTGTTCTTAAGGGTTGGTCTTACGCAGCCAGAATTAGCTCATGTCTCTTTTTCAACTTTCCTGCTCTTAGGCATTGCCAGTCTTGTTATTATCTATTTTCCCCACTATTTTTTAAATGTATTGGCCACATGATGTCTTCCATGCCTATTCTTTGTTGTTCATTTGGTCTTTCTTGCAGTTTGGCCTCTCCAATACTCAATAAACTTTCCTGGTATACTAGCTTTATTACATCTTCTTCACTATCCAGATATTCTTCAAATGTCCTTTTTTCTTCTTCAATAGTCTAACTTGTAACATAATGCCCACATATTTTCTTTGGTAAGTAGAGTGGGTCAACATTGCTGTACAAATTAAGGGCATAATTGTCATTATTTTTCTGGACTTCCTATTTGCATTTTTCAATTCTATTTGGCCAGTCCACTATTGTTTATCAATTAAATATTTAATAAATAAAAAAACAAATAAATTTGATTATGATTGTCTTAAACAATTTAAGATACATCACTGTGATACATCATGTCCATTAAGTTTCCAGACCTTATTTTTTCCTGCAATGCAAGTTTTTATATATAAAAGAAAGCTTTTATATTTCCTTCACAATTCTCTTTAATATTTTATGATTTAAAATTTGAAAATGGCATTTTTGTAGCTCAGTTCTATCCTACTTTAAGATGCAGAACAGATAGTTCTCAACTTACAACCACAATTGAATGTCAAATTTCTTTGCTAAGAGATATTTGTTAAGTGAGTTTTATTCCATTTTATTATCTTTCTTGCCATAGTTATTAAGTGAACCACTGCAGTTAAGTTAGTAACATGGTTGTTAAATGAAACTGGCTTCCCCATTGACTTTGTCAGAAGGCTGCAAAAAGTTGTCACATGACCCTGAAATACTGCAAATGTCATAAATAAAGTCAGTTGCCAAGCAGTTGAATTTTGATCATGTGATCATGGGGATGCCGCAATGGTCATAGCGTGAAAAACTGTCATAGGTCACTTTTTTCAGTGCTGTTGTAACTTCAAACAGTCATTAAACAAACTGTTAAGTCAAGGGTTATCTGTATGTGATTTATTTATATTGGTTTCCAAAGGAAAGTGTCTATGGAGATTCTCAGTCAACTAGGTCGTATCTATCCCAAAGGTGCTTTTTTCAAGAGGCACTGGACTTTCTGATTTTCTTTGAAGATGTTACGTTTCTCATCCAAGAAGCTTCAGTCAGAGCTGAAGAAGCTTCTTGGATAAAAAGTGAAATATCTTCAAAGAAAAACCAGAAAGTCCTCTTGAAAAAGTACCTTTGGCTTTCCAAAGGAAATGCATCAATGTGAAACTTAAGCAACATTTGCAACAGTGACTAAGTAATTAGAATTCAGTACATTCCAAATTTAATCTGTAAGAATGACCAACCTAATACTTTATTTTGATATGCTTACGGGTGTATTGAAGTTATATTTGCTTTCTGAATTATGATTATTCCTATAAACTATTAGGATGAAATGGATGTTCTTCTCAAATAAGCTTGGTATTAAAAACAAAGGGAGAAAAATTACCCCACTTAAGGACTTGAAGAGGCTTTTAATTTATCCTATACAACACAGAGGAAGGTGTTGTATGATTTTGCTGCCATCCATTCTAGATGTCCTTTTCTTTTGTAGGTCAATTCAAAAATCAATACATTTATGCTTCAGGAATAAGATTTATTGTTATAACATTACAGAATGGTTGACAGTTCTTGAAGTATCTTACGAAGAAGAATGAGTCTGGTTTGTACAAAAGAATCAAGATTTAGAAATATTTCATTGAAATATGAGTCACGGCTGATGGAAGACATCTCAGTGAACAAGCATAGACAACCACCACTATGAATAATGAAAACCTGGTGACTGGTCCTTCAAAGGTTTCTGGAAAAGCAAAGAACAGAAGATTGCCCACAAGTGCTATGAATGGCAGCAGTCTCCCGTGGGTTTGAGCACCAAGGGACAACTTTGTTCTCAGTAGCAGTTGAGTGTTTATAAGGCACTAAGCCAGCAGAACAACATTCAGAAATATTCAATTTAACCATTTTATTGCTATTAGAGACCTTCAAAACAGTGAGTTTAATTTTACATCTGGTGAGTTTTACCTTAAATCTTTGGATTTCACAAATTTTAAACAGAGACTTAAGAATTTAAAATAAATAATATATAACTAACAGAACGCACATGCGTGCTCACACACACACACACACAAGAATTTTGGTATAAGAAATTTTTAAATGGAGCTGTAAGCTTTGAAAAAATAATAATTAAATAATATATTTATGGGAAATGACTGAAATGGAAGTAAACTCACATTAGAAACTGCGGCTTGATGAAAATGGAAAAGGACACTAGAGGGAACTAAAGGACCAAGTAGAAATGGCTAAGCTAAAACTTTTGGCTGTAAATGACTAATGGCTATAACTTTTTGTTATCTTGAAGTTTTTGAAAGATAGTCTTAAATATTGATAATTAATATCTCAAAAGGGATACAAATTTCAATGAATAAATGTTTAGAAGATAAAAACAAATTTAAGAAAATATTTATCTGATACAGACATTACAAAGTTTTTAGGTACGAAGGGAAAAAATTAAAATTACTAAAATAGGAATACAATAAACAAATCTAGAAAAGATGTTTTATTGTTATATTAAATAAGAGTGAAAGTGTATGTCAGGAACAAGCAACCAGCGCTGCTTGTAAATAATTGAAGTAAAAAAATTATTGACTTCTATGTTACAAGAATTTTCCTAGACTGCTTGCCTTCCCCTGGGAATGATCAAATAATGGCTTCATGGAGCTTTATGCCTTTTGCGGCAGTACAAGGACTCTAAGCTAGGTCTCATTCCTTCCAGCTCACGTTGTATTTCCCAACAGTATATTAGCTTATTCTCATTGTAATGAAGCTGGAAACAATTTATTTGTTGTCTTTGTTATTCTACTTTTTTCTGTACCTTCTGAACTTTTCTTTTTATAAACTAATTTATTATTATTTATTATTATTTATAAACTATTTTTTTATTTTGTTTATTAATATCAGCCCAAAGAAACCAAGAAGAATATGAGTAGTTACTTTAGAGTAGTTTCTTTATTCATATCCGCCTATAGGTAGAAATCTTCCCAGACTAAAGAATTTATCTGTATAAACTATTTGATATACTCTGCAGATCACTTGAGGGGAGGAATGCCTTTGCCCTTTTCCTGCATATCGAAGGTTCCAAGCTATGTTGTGTTTTTGCTCCCTGGGAATCATCCCCTCCCTCTTGTGATTGTAGATTATATTACATCATAACTAAAAATTTCAATAAAATTACTAATAAAAAGGATTTATAATATTCAGGTGACATATTCAGATGCATATATNTATATGATGTCATGTACTACTTATGGAAAATATTTAGTATAAGCTTATATTATCAACTATAAGATCAGACTGCTTAACCTGAAATAGTTTCTCTCTAAAGTCAAGAATTCTTATTTTATTAATAACTGACCACAGAACTATAAAATATTCTTAAATTTTGTGGGAGAATATTGACTATTCTTTTGAGTTTCCTTTGAAGATCTAGTACTGATATATTCAGAAGAATCTTTACCACTGATTTTGATTTGTTTTAATGAACCCGCATATAAACTTTTAAAATTTATGCTCAAGGAGACATTATTTATTATTAGACTACTGGATCTGGAATGCAAAAGTCCAGATGGCCATTAGATGGCAGTAAGGAACTGTCATATGATGCTTCATTTAATTTTTTTATTAGCCCAAATGTGATAATTTTCTAGACAAGTAGAGCAATCTAATAAAGTATGTACATAAAAAAGCTAATCTGCATTTTAAAAACTCAAAGACATTTAAATAGTCATTAAATGAGTCAGTATTAATTACTTTAGGATACTGTGTGTTTACTTATGTTAGCCCAGCGGCTGTTGTAGATTTTGTAATTGTAATTGTATACTGGACTGTATTATGTTACTTTATCTCAAGTTGTGGTGAGTAGATATTGAAGATGCAGGAAATCAGCAGAAAATGTAATGTTATTTTTTAAGTAAATAATTCACTTGTTTTTTTTAGCCAACACCCACGGTCAATTTTCAGTTTTCAATCACTGATATAATAAAGTATTTTCCATTTTCAATACTTTAGGGAAATTCAGACACCAAATCCAAATTGCATAGAATGATATGCCTATAACTGGCATTTAAATATCTGTCCTAGCTTGATGTGAACCCTGACACAAAAAACATGGGAAGGGAGGTGTATATACCTAATTATCCAGAAGCTAATGTATGCAATACCAATACTTTATTTTATAGAAGTCATGTTGAGTGTTCTCAGCAAATTCACTTCTTGCCAACAAACATCTAAGAGCTCTGTCAAAAATCTCTTATCAAAATCATATGAATATGTTTAGTAATTCCTCTAAATTAATGTAATTCTAATTAATGTAATCCTGTACTAATTAATGTAGTTCTCTAAAAGATAACCAGAAAGTAAGAATAGGTGGTCAGTTCTCATACTGTTATGAAGGGGGAATCCCAAATACTTCATATTTGCTTTTTCATTAGTTTATTTGAAATGAGATGCAAATAATTTGACAGAGATGAAACATTTAGGACAACACAAAATAACTGATGATTAGGACGGGCATTCCAACATGAGAAAATATGAAGTGATGAATAGGGTTGAAAATTTTACAATATATTTGTGCTGCCTGAGCTATTGGTGGCAGAGCAAAGAATAGAATTCAGGATTGTACAAAGCAATATTAAAAAAGGGTAATAGACTGAACAAAAAAGAGAATAACACTGTCATAACCTTTGCACAACTCTAATCAAATACACAAGGAGTTTAGGCTTTGGCTCCTATCAATTCTAGTTGGTGGCAAGGTTTACAGGAGTTGTTGTCTGAAAATGTAGATTGTTGAGAAAATTATTTTCCAAATGAATATACTACTTTGAACAGCTAAATTTAACTGAAGGTAAAATGAAAATTTAACTTTCACAACTCTTTTTCTCATTAAAGGTAATTATTGATAGTGAAACCAGAAAAATATATCTTTCAAAAGTTTACCTTTTAGTTTTATTTTTACAATTCAACATATACTAAATATGTTCTAAAACTGTTTTCTGAATGATGAGTTGCGTTTCCTTTCACTTATTTAAATTCAAAATTGAAGATGATGTATAAATATATATTTTCCCAGATGTACCATGATTCTCAGTACTGTATTAACTTTCTGGAAACTTCTCAATAAAATTTTAATTCATTCATATCCTATAGCATGATAATCTACTGTAACAACTTCTTGTAATGTTCTTGTAGAATATTATTGTTACCACATTATAAGCAACTTATGACTTTACTATTAGAGACTTCTTTTTATATAATCAGTTATCAGAAGCCACCCTACAGATCTGCTCTCTTCTCTTGAAAATATAACAAATATAGACTTAATGGAAAGTTTTCATGCAGAATTCTTCCTTTTTCATTAAAAAAAGTCTTGTTAGAACTTTCAGCAAAACACAGTACAAACTAATATTCATATAACTTTGAGGGAAAATAAAACTCATAAAAATAACATTTATGCAATGAAAGGTTAATTGTTATCCTATTTGTTATTTCTCTAAATCCTCTATCTATATTTCAAGAAGAAAGTAAGAAAATGTCTACTTTAGAATCAGAAGCTGAATTAGCTAACTTCCTCAAACCTTCATATTCATGTGTGGTATGAGCAAATATGTGCACATATACTCATCTCTGCTCAAGGCAGATTATCCATTGTATTTTATGTATAGCATTGTCAGATTAGTTGCAAAACCACTAGTTGGCTACCAGTTTAGCCTACAACAGTGTTTCTTAACATTGGCCTTTTTATGAGGTGTGGACAAGTCAGCCATGTTGGATGGGGAATTCTGGGAGTTGGGGTCCACATCTTTTGAAAGGGCCAAGGTTGAGAAACAGTGGCCTGGAATTTGTGAAGTCAAACTATATGTGATGTGAAAGTTGTCATTTAATCAAGTTAAGGAAGTTTTATGTTTCGAACAGCACTTTTGTATGAAAGTTAATCATGCCTGAGCATTCTCTATATAAGCATTCAGTGAATTTAGCTGTACTCATATTTACAGCAGGGCATGGGACCAGCTTTCCAGGAAAAAGAAGACTACGAATTAACTATGAATTTAGAATCATTACGCAAATCCAAATATAGCTTCTGCTGAAAGATGTGGCAGCTAATATATATGTATGCAATGAAGCAAGTTCTCATTATATTAAAGTCACACAATACTACCTATTTAGGGGGGAAGCATATGACTTGTGCTTTATTAGCTATTGCTTTAAGCAGGTTTTTTTCTCCTTTAATGAGATATTAATTCTGGTGCTGAATAAAAAAAGAAGTAAATTTCAAAAGTTCATAAGAAACAGGCCGCCATAATCTTTAGAACCAATCTTTGCTACCACTCTGAACAAAACCCTGCATATTTGGTCTATGTGCATACGCGTGCGCACGCACACACACACACTCACACACACAGAGGAAGTTGCAGTATTACTTCCCCATACCAGGTGAATATAATTCTCATACAATTACAATGAGACACTTTCTTCACTTCCTATATCATCAGCATTTTCTCATTTCTAACATCTTAGATCACGAGTTTTATCATTATCAGTTATCTTCAATAGTATTTTTCTTCTCTCAAGCTATATTATACATTTCTTTTCTCCCTGATCTGACTAGCATAATACTGCATACTTAAATGAACTGTTATTCCCAACTGAGAAACAGGACACTGCAGTAGTCCAAGGCAGCACATTGCCATCACCTTCTCTACTATAGCTACCCTACCTTTATCACAGATATTGCTTACTGCTCTGCTTTCTACTACATGATTCACTGAATGTACTGCGGATTAAATGAAAAAAGTTTTCCAATTCATTTGCACTGTTTTATTGACTGCTTGTTAACAATACTATGGAAAATACATCAAAATGTGGAGGTAATAAAACCATTAGCCATGTAGACATTCAATTATGATGCTGTCTATCACAAATCACAACAAATATACATACAGTGACATGTGCTCTGGGTTTGCACCCCAGTGTTATCTGGGTGAAGATGACACCAGGAAATTGCATAAAAATAGTTATTTGTCCAACCAAGCTAATGTGTGTCTAGCATTATGAACAGTCATCTTTGGGTGCTTACAGGCAAACACTAAAAGAAATATTCTAGCAGCTGATATTTAGCCCTTGCTTGAAGCAGAATTACTTATCTTACGCATTGAAGGCTTTGCAAAGATGCAGTCACACATAAGAACAGAAAAACAATGGGAAACTGCACACCCACAGCTGTTGACATCCCAAAGGAAACATGGCACTGCATTAGTGGATCCAGAGGTTATCTATTCTGCCTGCAGAAGAGCATCTCTTTCCCGGAATGAATTCTGTATCCTCTTTCAACCAACTATACCAATCCAGTTATGGAGCACCGCTACTTCTGAATTCCTGCAGCTTAATCTAAATCCGAGGTGTGAAAGAGCAAGATGGCCCTGCAAGATTGGGGGGAGGGAGTGCAGTCACAGGGCAGCAGCAATTGATTAGAAGCTGAGAGCTACATCAACCCCCATCACACCTTTCTTATGCCAGAAGGGAAATTGAGGCAGGGGACAACACACCTGCAAAATCGAAGGGAATCCTTCTCCCTATCTGACGCTCTCCACAGGCGCGGTACTATAGTTCCCATCCTGCTCAGCCGCCAGCTAGCCGGGGCTGATGGACTGTCTGCAGCCCGTTGCGCCAGGAGGGCGCTGGGCTGGAGGGGAAACTACAACCAGGCGAGTCTTTCCCGCCCCCCGGAGTCGTCTGCGCGGCAGCGGCGTCTCTTACCGAATGGTTCACTCCCCACATGAGGACGCTGAGCAGCGGATCGCTGGCCCGGAAGAGCTTGACTTTCTGGGCCACGAAGTGCTTCTTCTTGGTCTTGGTCTTACTCGCCATAACGGACACGATATTACCCGGGGCCGCCATGGGAGCCGCCGAGGAGCAACCCAGGAGGAAGAGGAGAGAGAGGACGGCGAGGGTCAGTGCCCCGGAGCCGCCAACGGGCAGGGGAGGGAAAGGAAGAGACGGCGGGAAAGGAGGGGCCAGTAAAACCA
>AZIM01001404.1:27499-38240 GCA_000516915.1 Ophiophagus hannah
AGGGCAGCTTACAATCTTTGGAGCACCATCCAATGTGCTCAGCAATTTTGAGATATCTTATTTTTCTTCTTCATTGGAATTGTGCTAGACTAGACTTTTATAATCTCACTTTTCAAAATTTTCCAAGCTTCTTGGGCTGTTTCCCCCTTGAGCATTCTTGTCCATGGAATGCTTCCCAAGCTTTAATTTTATTGAAATCAGTTATCATAAAGTCCAAGACTCTAGTTTGACTTTATTCAATTGTGTGTGGCTTGCATAATGTTGAATTCCAATATTGCATGACCACCTCCCCAAGGTTCCTGTAATTTCAACACCATCTCTCATCTCTGTTAGTGAGAATTAAGTCCAATATGGCTAACGTCTTGTTCCTTGTCAACTTTTTTTGAGAAATGAATAATATCAATACCTTTAAAATATTAATAATCAACATTAAAAATAATATTCATATATTCTGAGCTTAACTTTAACACATAATAACCTATTAACTATAAACAAATCATAACATTTAACAATTCACAATATTTCTCTAATCAAATCAAATGTAATCCTCAAAGGCCAAAGTCAAAACTTCATTTTCCTCCTTTCCTATAGGAACTCTAACAATGATCTCGAAGCTGCAAGGAACATACCGAAACTTATCTCTAACCAAAGCAGTCAATTTTGCCATCTCAGCTAGCTCCATTAGTTTCAGAATCTGTTCTTTCATTGTGGGCATATGTTCCTCTTTCCATCTTTGTGCATATAATAGCCTTCTATCCAAAAAAAGTTTGGAAGTTTTGTTTCAACGGGGTTCAGAAATTACTATCCCATAATAGCTTCTTATTTAGGGTTTATGAATAAGCTGTAATTGGTTGGGCTTACCTAAAATGTAACACCATAATTAATTATTTACAAACTGTAAATAGTTGAGTTCATACAACAACAAAGCCAAGAACAGATAAATTTGGTTTTGGCTTTTGAATCATCCTGCTGAAGTGGATAATGTGAGTAAAAAATAAAAATGCTACTCAATGATATGGTATATAAATCAGAATTACTATGCTTACAAGATAAAGTAAGCCAAAGCAAAATAAACTATATTATCACCTAATGCAACACTTGGATCCAATATCAGAACAACATTTGTTGTGTAATATGTAAACCTAAATGTGCTTATGCTACAAATTATGGCTTAGAATAGAGGTAGTCCTCAATTTACCACCATTTGTTTTAATGACTATTTGAAGTTAACAGCACTGAATAAAGTGACTTATGACCATTTTTCACACTTATGATTCCCATGATCATGTGATCAAAATTTGGGTGCTTGGCAACTGGCATGTAACAACCATGTTACGGTACTAACTTAACAACTGCAGTGATTCACTTAACATCTATGAAAAGAATGGTAACAAGTGAGGCAAAACACAGTAACAACTGTCTTACTTAGTAACAAATTTTGGTCTCAGTTGCAGTCATAAGTTAAAGACTACCTGCATTGTGTGAACTTACTTTTAATCTCCATTAATTTTTTTTTAATTCCTTAAAATGCTGAAAATTTGTTATGTGGCCTGTTCCTTCAAGACCAGAGCATCCCTGGCTGGGATAATTAGCATTTCTATATTATATCTACATTTGTTATATATTAAAAATATTGAAATAGCTAAAGTTACCTTTATTATTTTGAAGGTTCATTTCCAATCTCCAAGTGCAGGCTCTTCCTAATGATTATGTGTGCCATTTATTTGATAGGAAAAGATTGATTTACTGGGAGATTTAATACCCTGGACATAATTTTATTTATTTATTTTTTATCTTCAAGTTAGTGTTGTCTCTTGGTATCTACCTGGAGAAGTCACTGCAGTTTTCTTGGCAAGATTTCCAAAAGTAGCTTCCTACTGTCTTTTTCCTAAGACTGAGAGAGGGACTGGCCCAAGATCACTTAGCTGTCTTCATGCCTAAGGCAGAATTTATAGTTTCGTAGTTTCTGTCCTGATGCTTTAACCACTGCACTAAACTGGCTGTCAGTTATACTGTAACTTTAAGCCCTAGGGGAGGAAAAATATTCACTATTTTACCATTTTTTCTCAATTCATTGAAAAAGATATTGCTTTTATTTTTTTTCCCAAAAGGAAAAGAATATTTCAACAGAATTCTCATAAGCTGCCTGTAGGTGTCTTGCATTTATTTAAATTTTGAAATGGCCCAAGGTTTGTGAAAGTATCTTTTCTTTCTTTATACAATCTTTTTTTCCTGTGGGTCACAATGGTTCTGGGTTCCATGCTTCAGTGTCATTCCATCCAATGGGGCTTTCCCTGGCACTGAAGAACAGGCAGATTGTGGGGTTCAAACCAGTCCCCATTGGTCATAGTAATTTCTCAACAATAGTAATCTTTCTCCCAGTCTATAAGTGAAACAAATTTAGATCATTTCTAGCTGAACTGAAGTTAAACTGTTATTTTATATTTGATTCCAATAGTAACCGTACCATATGTAAATTTTATGAACAATTGTATCACTGATCTTAAAGAAAAAGTCAGGGAACAATAGTGAGAATGGTCAGGCTGTTACAGATAAAAATACCTCTTACACTGCCATTCTGCTATTCATTCACTAAGGAACTGGACAAGTAACAAGTGGAACATTAAAAATAGAACTTCTTAGTATATAAGGTTTAATATTAATATTGATGTTAATCTCTGCTTAACTGAAGTTGATTACTGACAAGAAGATGTTAGGCCTTCAAACTATGGTTAGTCTATCCATATATTTGTGTATAAGAAAACAACCAAGCTTAGAGCACACTGAATACTCTACAGTACAACTACATTTAAGCCCAGCATATTGTGTAAGTCCAATTATGTGGTTAGTTCCATGTGTTATGTGTAAATTTAGAAGAGTAGTATTATGTATTGTATATAGTGTATAGTTGTCAGTTGAAGTTCTCATTCTGCTCCTCTACTGGAATAGGAAAATAGTGTCTCCTAATTGGTCATTTGGTTGATCAGTTTCCTATATACAGAGCTGTGTCAGTGAGGGAATTCAGTTGTCCCACAGGTAGTATTGAATAAAGAGCTGCTAGAGATCACTCTGGCCTCACCTCCATTCTTTGCTCAGAACTTGACACTGGCAACAAGAATGGGATCAAATGGAAACTGAGGCTGCAAAGAACTGATCACTGTGAGCTGACTCACTCAGAATGAATCACCGGAGGTGATCCACAGTTACTGCCACTTCATTGACCATAGGTCCCTCAACCCAGATTGCCTGGGGCTCACACCACTCTGTTGGAAAATGGCTGCATTACTGCCTTTTGCTCTATACAACCCAGTCTCTGAGACACAGGACTCCAACCTTGCTCTGATCCAAATGAAGCCACGAAGAGTACCATTCACCTTGCGCTCAAAGGTTGATGAGCAACTCGACAAGCTCATCAACTAAGAAATCCTGGAACCTGTCGACCATGCAAAATGGAAGACTCCAATTATGACCCCTGTAAAGCTGGACAGTTCTGTCCACATCTGCACAGACTATAAATGTATATTAAATAAAGCGCTACAGCAAAATGCATACCTGGTGCCTGTGGTCCAAAATCTGCTGCACTCTTTGGGTGAGGGTAAGACCTTTCCTAAACTGGACCTTGCCCAAGCCTACCAACAGCTACCAGTTGACAATGCCACAGCTGAGGCTCAGATGATTGTAACACATCGAGGAGCTTTTAGATGTTGCTGGCTGCAATTTGGGGTGAACATGGCAACGGGACTTTTCCAGAGCCTGATGGAGTGTTTCTTGCAAGGCATCTCAGATGTCATCCCTATTTTGATGACGTCTTAGTGTAATTGACCAACAATGCCGAACTCCTAGACTGTCTGTGAGTGGTTCTCACCCGTTTCCAGGAAGTTGGCCTCAAAGTTAAAAAAGAAAAGTGCAAGATCACTGTTCCACAGGTAGGATTCCTCGGCTATCTTATTGATGCCTCTGGTTTACACCCTATACAGGCAAAGGTCCAAGCCATCCAGGAAGTTCCCTCACCCAAGATCAAGTCCAAATTCCAGGTGTTTTTGGGACTCCTAAATTTCTACAGCATCTTCTTGCCACATAAAGCTTCTATAGCTGAGCTTCTCCATTGCTTGCTCAACAGGACAATGTCTTGGTCCTGGGGCAAAAAGAAGCTGCTGCCTTCTCTGCTGTCAAGGAGCTACTATCTTCAAACAGTGTTCTGGTGCAGTACAACAAGAATCTTCCCTTGGTTCTCACTTGCGATGCCTCTCCATTCAGTGTCGGCGCCATTTTAAGCCACCAATTCCTGGATGGAAGAGAGGCTCCAATCTCTTTCTTCTCATGGACCTTGTCATCGGCTGAATGAAACTACAGCCAGCTGAATAGGGAAGCTTTGGCTGCAGTCACAGGAGTCAAACGCTTCCATGAATACCTCTATGGCAAACCATTTGACCTTGTGACTGATCACAAGCTGCTACTGGGCCTGCTCGCCTGAGACTGCCAAATGCCACAGGTTTTGTCCCCTTGCATGCTGTGCTGAACTGTGTTCCTAGCTGCATATAGCTACCGCTTCCTGCACTGGCTGAGTAAGACACATAGCCACATCGATACCCTCAGATGATGCCTGCTCTTGAACTATTGTAGAGGATCCAGCTGCAGCATCAACTGAAGACCTGCCATCCGGTCCCATTACAGTGTCGGAGATTGTTGCACACTCCGCCAAGGACCATGTCATTGCCCAAGTGCTCAACTGGGTGTGGAGGGGATGTCTGAAGAGGTCAGTTAACACAGAGTTCCCTTCCCTTCCACACCCGGCAACATGAGCTACCCACTCAATGGGGCTGCCTACTCTGGGGGTGTTATGTGGTGGTACCCCAGAGGCTGTAGTGACCAGTTTTGGAAGCTCTTCATGTAAGCTACCCAGGCATCATGAAGGCACTCACCCACAGTTATTTCTGGTGACCCAACTTAGACAAGGCCATCGCTGATTGGATTGCATCTTGTCAGACTCTTTCCAAGAATCAAGACGAGTCCCCCCATCCTTTCCAGTACGTGAGTGGAAAGCACCCAAGACACCTTGGTCGAGGGTACATATTGACTTTGCAGGGCCTTTCCATGGACAGACTTTTATGGTGGTTGTGGATGCCTACTCAAAATGGCTTGAGGTGGTACTCATGACATCAACCACCTCGGACGCTGTGATCAAGGCCCTTAAAAGGCTGTTTGTGATTGCCAGAAGTCCTCATTTCAGACAATAGGCCACAGCTCACATTAAGCCAGTTCGAGCTGTTTCTGGTGGATCACGGCATTCATCCTGTCCTGATTGCACCATTCCATCCTGCTAGCAATGGGCAGGCTGAGTGGATGGCCCAATCAGCAAAGGAAGCACTGACAAGGATAGGCCTGGAGGACTGGCAAACACAGATAGCTGAATACCTCCTAGTTGAGCACATCACACCAAGCTCCACTACCAACACGAGTCTCACCGAACTCCTAATGGATCTGACTTGGACCAGCTGCACCTGGACTACTCCTCAGAGGTCCCTGTAGACTTGACCAGCCAGCTCCAGCATTCTCACCAAGCAACTACGCCAGGGGTCCTTCCTTGATTCCTGCCCTGGTAGTGGATGTTACTGGGCCACGTTCCTACAGGGTGGTGCTTGAAGATGGCAGGTTGGGTGCCGCTACATCGACCAATGCATGGCCATCTTGGAACCTCTATCTACCACCAGCCAGAATGGACTCCACCAGAGACAACCCCAGCTAAGGATATTCTAGCTCTGCCACCACAAACAACAGTACCGACAAGAGACTGTGGTGAGTCGCAGATGCCTGCTGACTCAGTTCCTCTTGTGTTAGAAGCATCAGTGACCGAGCCTTTGTTGCTGCTGCAAGCTGTATCTAAAGCAGCATCAGCCACTCTGCCTAGTCAAGGCTCCGGAGCTACTGGCCTTGAGATGGAACCTCATAGGTCAGGATGAACACATCGCCACCCTGCCTACCTAAAAGACTACATATGTTAATTTTTTATTTCGATCAATATAATACTCCGTATTGGCAGGGAGGGGGTGTTATGTATTGTATATAGTATATAGTTGTCAGTTGAAGTTTTCATTGTGGTTGTCTCTTGGAGCGGGAAAATACTCTCTCCTGATTGGTCACTTGGATGATCAGTTTCCTATAAAAGGAGCTGTGTCAGCCAGAGAGTTCAGTTGCCTCACAGACAGTATTGAATAAAGAGCTGTTAAAGATCACTCTGGCCTCTCCTCCATTCTTCACTCAGAACTTAACAAGTAGACTGAGTACACTGTGAACTTTTCAGATGTAACAGCCTGCCCGGTCTGTTCTGGTACAGAGTATGGGGAAGAGGAAGTACTAAGAATATTTTGACCAGCCAAAAGATGACAAGATAAGAAGTAGAAGGAGGCACCAGGAAGTAGTGAGAAACAAACCCAGAACTGGAAACCATAAAAGAAGAAATTGTGACTGAAAAGACTGCATGGGAAAATAGTAAAGCAAGGGTGTTTTGTTCACCTCTCTATACCTACTGTGTATCAAAGAAACTGCCAGCAGAGTTACACATTCTGTGAACACAAAGAGGCACCATCAGCCAAAACATATGAGTCATTTCACAAAAATACCTATAATAGCATGTACTCCAGCAAATCCTCAAGTGCTTAACAAATCCATTCAGCTCTCCACATGGTTAAGTTCTGAGTAATTTTTAAGCAAAAAGAAAAACCAGAATTTTTGAAAAAGTACTGTAGTTTACTGCTTTGGTAATTTTACTATAGACTTTCTGTATAGTCTGAGATAATGTGTTTGTCTAGGAGAAATGCACTTTCATGTCTTAGTTGTTGCATGTCATCTTTTCTTTTCACCCAAAGGTAGTGTATCATTTACTGGGAGTGTTGTATTTTTGTTCTTTGAGGAAGATGGGCAATTCAGAAATGTCAAATGTTAAATATAAATAAATAAAAAATAAAAATAGAAATGTTGTATACCTTTCAAATATAATTTGAAGATTTTGAAGAGGAAAATTATCAGCCTAATTATTAGATGGCTGCAAAGTCATATAGAAAAATCTAATTTATTGTTGCCATCTAGTGGACATCAGGATGTTTGCAGTCTAAATCTGATGGACTTATTACTAAAACACTCCAGTAATTTTCATCCTCAGCTGAGATCATCATCTGATTATTATTATTTTTATTATCAGGCAGAGGATTTTGATTCAATAATATTGGGAATACTAGTTCATTATGATTTCTGCTGATTAATTCCTCTCATTTATATGCTTTTGATAATAGGTCCGGTATTTAAAAGTCATGAGTCCATCACAGTAATAAAAAGAAAATGGCAAAAAGGTGAAGGGTGCTTTGACTCAGTGAATAGGAAAGCAGCATTGAGAGTTATATTCAGCAAATAGCACAACAAAATAACTGGAATTCCCAAAAGTGGTTATAAAATGGATGGGTATATATATGTTTTAAATAAGTGAAGAGATCATGTTTATGATCTTGGAAGAAATAGCTATTTAGCTAATATAAAGATTTTTCTTCCAAAAACAATAACAATTTAATTATATGGACATCCATTTAGAGGACTTTTTTTGAAACAGTTCACATTAAAATACATACAAACAAGATAAATTGGAACCTAGATTTAATAGACATTCAGATTTAACGAGCACTGTACCCACAAGTCTAGCCTGTTATATCAAGTTTTTTCTACAAAGGTTGCAGCCATAAGTAATTTTGCAAGATCTGCTGCCACCAATTGTTTTAAAATAAAATATCTAGATAAAGGTGCTCTCATGATGTCATAACAGTTATTACCAGACAAGTAAAAGAATTTATAGAGAAGGTCAACTTGTAGAGAAGGTCAATACATTGACCTCCCTATCCACAAACCCATGGAGAATTAGAAAGTATAGCTCAGACTTCAAAACATATTCTAGCACAAAAAGATCCATTATTAGCATTATTAATTTATAGTGTAACTCCTAAGCATGCTGCTAAGAAGATCATAACATAAGCCACACTGCAGTTTTGTAAACATACTTGTGTTCAGACTTGATTTCAAGTTTTAAAAGCAAAATGAACTATACATTTCTCTTTGATATTTAGGGTGGAGTAAATGCTTTGCCACAATTGCACCTTGGATCACAAGTACAAATTAGGTGACCAGGAAGAATAGTTTGGACCAGCAATTAAGCAAGAACAGGCACCACAATCCTATATTGCCAAGACCAAGAGAGGAATAATGAAGAGAAGAGAAAGTCCCATGGGTATGTGATCACGTCCCTACAGTTTGACCACCGGGCGCCGCTGGATGTGTCGTGCAGGCCACACCCACCCCAGCTCCATGAATGGGGAAAACATCGTGAAATATCACATGATGGCAGTGTGACATGGCGAGCTTGACACCTGTGGTTAGGGTACTAGGCTAGAAACTAGGAAACTCTGATTCTAGTCCCACCTTAAGCATGAAAACTGGCTAGGTGACCTTGGACTAGTCACTCTCTCTCAACCAAACCCACCTTACAGGGTTGATGTTGTGGGGAAAATAGGAGAAAGGATTATGTATGTTCACACCTTGAGTTATTTATAAAAATAATAAAGTTGGAATAAAATAAGTCTGTAACTCTGACTGCTTTTATCAAAATAATGACAGAATATTACACCATTCTGCTCCATGGTAATGTTGCTTTCTTCAGACTTAATGGTTTGATGCTCTCTTTACCCCACCATATTTGGATGCTGCAGTCCTTATATTTACAGAGATCTCCTGAGAGGGTCAAGTGAACTACATTTACCAAGAACAAAAACTCTGACACTGCAACATTTAACCAAATGTTCCTTGTCTTCAGATGTGGAAGGTGTGACTTCTAGAAGCGAAGTGATATGAAAGTATGCATATTTTTGAGATTAAGTAAAAATAATAATTTTTATTAGGGAAGAATAATCTTTAGATGCTATGAGAGAAGTTTGTATATTTATCTCAAGGTATGAAATTGAAATTTTAATATTGTTTAATGTGGCTTTTGGATTATATACAATTTTCTGATTCAATGGTAGGGAAATATAACAGAACAACAGAGTAGGTAGGGATCTTAGAAGTCTTTTAGTCCAATCCCCAGCTCAGGCAGGAAACCCTATACTATTTCAGACAAATGGTTGTCCAATCTCTTATTAAAAACTTCCAGTGTGGGAGAATTCACAACTTTTGGAGGCAAGTCATTCCACTGATTATTTATTCTAGCGTAACATAACTATATATTATATAAATAATCTAATATAATGAAATGTGATTCTAATCAAAAGATAAATTGAAGATAATAATTTAAATGACAAGGAAAAATCCAGAAGAAGAAAAGCAGAAATCAATAGAATACTACTTCTACTAGGAATAGCAAATGAAAAGACTATAACACATTTTACATATACTTATTTTGAAAAATATCAAGGTGGTATAGTTGTTTGCAGTATCTTGGTTTATAAAAAACAAATAGTAACAAGCTCCTTTTGTGCAAATAAAATTTTCTTTTGTGTATATTATTATTACTAATGAAACACTGAATCAGAACAAAAAAAAAAACCATCTAGCCAAAGTACGTTTTTTAAAATATTTGTGCCAGGCATGGATTTTAAAGACAAGCACTATTATCTTGTAGCAAAGATATCACTTGTTTTCATTTCATTTATAATAGATACTTTTTATTATACCATAGCTCAGGTGAAACTGGTTGTTTTATTTCAGAAATTATGTAATAAATTATATAATCTGCCTGCTTGTTAAGATCTACTGAGCTTAAACAGAGAATGTGAAAACAAATAAATACTATAAGATTCAGTCATTCCTTTCTATCTCTCTGTTTGGAGTCTTTTTTTAGGAGGAAATAGATTTTCCCCTGATTGGTGGGCCAATACCTATGATGTCTCCAACAAGCCATGATGATGTGTATGATGGAATGATCACACAATTGCCCAATTACATATTTCTGCCTGAATGTCTGATGCAAATACGTAAGTTGCAGAATTTGTGTATCAATTTTGTTATTCTTGTGCCATGATTTGCCTCCTCTCACTAATGAAATCACTACTCATATCTATGCCTATAGACATACTGTGTCCAGACCATCATGGGTTCAAATAGCCTTGTGTTGAAGTATTTGGTATTGTTGTTTTGTGTTTAGTTTAAAAGTTTAAAAACCATGCTATCCCATAATATAACTTGGAGACTTTATATTGCTAGGTATATGGTAATTTTTATGGTAACCAGGATGTGCTTGGTGGAGGATTATATAATAAATAGGTTAGAGCATTGAAACATAGTTGAAACATGGATCTTAGTCTTTGCCTTCCAAAGAAGCTTCACCACCATGGCAGGTATCATCACATTTTTTTTGCTTGCTTCATCTCTAGCAGTTCCAGACAGAAGCATGGAATCAGCAGCTGGGAAGAAACCTTAATAGCATAAGCTCACGCTATCTTTTCGTGCAATCTTTGTATGGTAGAGAGACACCAGTATGGGACATAATATCCATCAGATTATCAGGAAAATTCTTAAGTACCTTCTTGAAATTATCCAGGATCCATCAGGTGTCTCAGGCAGACCATCATAATGGGTTCATTCCTATGACAGAAATACAGGGAACCCAAAATCTCCAGTTTGGCTAGCAACAGATCACAGTACAGCAAAAGGACATATATCAATATTCTTCAAATTCAGATCAAATTTATTTATTTATTTATTTATT
>AZIM01001404.1:38621-48666 GCA_000516915.1 Ophiophagus hannah
CTCCCAAGGCATGGAGACAGAAAGTCTCCTGAGAACAAAAGCCACAGGGACTCCAGCACTAGCCCTGAGATGACATCCACTCATGCAGAGCCATTGCCAAGCAGCAGGACAATTGTTACACAATAGCAGTTTTAACTTGACATCATAAATATATATGTGTGTATACATATATATATATATATATATNGAGAGAGAGAGAGAGAGAGAGAGACTCAAAACCAATGACAGGCTATTGCTTCCTGTATGATTATGGTACAGTATCCCACCTCTTTAGCCTTGGTGTTGGAGCTACTGCAGAGCCTGAAACTCAAGAGAACGGTCCATTCTCTTGCCAGCCAGAACCTATGGTACAGAACATTTCTCATCTATCATGTGGTTTAATTCTGTCTTACTGTACATTGCCTAGTTTTTACCAGGAATAGTTTGAGTCCAATGCCCCCCAAGATTCAGCTTCCAGTAGCTAGGGTTGGAGCCAGAGGTGGTATTCAGCAAGTTCTGACCAGTTCTGGAGATCCGGCAGTGAAAATTTTGAGTAGTTTGGAGAACNCCTCCCCCTGCCACGCCCACCAAGCCATGGCCACAGAACCGGTAGTAAAAAAAAATGTGAATCCCGCCACTGGTTGGAGCCATTAGATTAGAAGGAGCTTGTTTATCAGTGAGCGAATTTCCTTCTTGTATAAGAGTCTACCCAGAATTCCCTATCTGTCTCTATGTGAGCCATCTATATCTCTGCCCATGATATGTTTCCCAATCCCAAATACCCTATTTTTCCCTTGACATTTATCCACTTAAAATGTTGGGTTAGTGTTTGCATGAAAATTTACAAATTTTGTTTTGTAAACTATGATTAAATATGTTGTGCAAACTCAGATGTTATGGTTATTCAGTAAAGCAAGTTTAAATAGACCATAGAATACCACATGTGAACCTATTCTATTTCATGAACCAATAGTTCACATGAGAACTGGATTTTAGACCATGAAAGTGTTAGTGTTCAGGATGTTTTAAAACTTATCTGATGGTAAAACAGATGTTCACATCTTAGTGAACTTGAATCTTATTCAACTGCATCTTAATTAACTTAAGAAGATCACAAGTACAGAATGGGTTACAGAAAATAGCAGCTATTGTCCCCAGTGTACAGAATGGGTTATAGAAAATAGCAGCTATTGTTTATTCCAACATGGAAAATCAAATACTGATTCTCATGTGAGGAAAGCAACACCTACTGTTTATCAGTTAGTTTGACTAGGGAGAAGCATCTAAACTCAGCAGGACTTAGAACAAACATGCACAAGAACAGACTCCAATACTGTACCTACAGTATGTATTTGTTGTCACTCACACCTGTACTCTATTGCTAGCCTGAGCAGGCATGCAAAAGGTAGCCAAAAATGAAATGTGTTTTAAAGGGTTACATATTAAAGGTAAAGGTTCCCCTTGCACATACGTGCTAGTCGTTTCCAGCTCTAGGGGGCAGTACTCATCTCCATTATAAAGCTGAAGAGCCAGCACTGTCCAGAGACGGCTCTGTGGTCATGTGGCCGGCATGACTAAGGGGCACAGAACACTGTTAACTTCCTACCCAGGGGGTCCCTATTAAAGATGAACGTAAAAATGTACGAAAGTTTGANCTAGGTTGGCAGAAGCTGGGACAAGCAACGGGAGCTCACTCCATTACGTGGTGCTAGGGATTCAAACCATGAAATTGCCGACCTTTCTGATCGACAAACTCAGCATCTTAGCCACCGAGCCATTAAAGACTGGAATTTGTCCATGATCAACCAAGGAATCTTATCAGTCTAGGCTACGTGCTACCTTTCAGACTAATTTACCTCACTGGATTGTCAGGAAAATATAATTGGAGAGATTCTATTACATTGCATTGAAGAGGAAAGAAAAAGTAAGACATCTATTAAAAAGAAATTCATTTAAACATTTTAATTACATTAATGAAAATCCATAAACTGAATTTTTTAAATTAATCATGGGAAATAATATTCATTACAATGAATATATCAGATAATGAAAATAAAAAATTATATTAGAAAAATGGAATATGAGAGAGTCTTCTGCTTTTGAAAAAAAACATTCTAAGGAATTAATTAAAAAGATTATCTTGGCCACATTGAATTTTCCTGAGGATAAACATTATGTAGGTTAGATTTGCTTCTTGTACTGTTTCTTAAAAACAGAAAAGCAAGCTGGTACTTCAGCACAGGCTTTGAAAAGGGAATATCTGTGTCACCATTTCTATGTGATTGTTGTCATTCTCAGAGAATTCTAAATAGTTAATGATGCAGAAATGATGAATAGGGATATACTGTACTGAAAAACATTATTTTAATAAAAAAAAATCCAGCAGTTCATTTCTAGTGAACAATTCAACATAGACATACATCTAGCAAAGCAATTCTATGCATATTTCCTAAAGAGAAAGACCCACATGCATAAAAGATTGCCTAATATTTTAAAATCATATCTGATGATTATTATATATATATGGATTTTCCTCCTGAACAATCTGAAACAGATCTCCAGTATATAAAATACATTCCAAAGTATTCCTTATAGCAGGCAGGGGCATAAAAATCTTAACTTGGTCACATAATCAAGGCAGTATAGGTACAGATACAAGAGGTATTTCATTACCCATTTTCTGCTCCCCAGAATCCCATCACCATCACCACTAATTTAGTCTAAATATTGCCCTTTTTTCATTTGGAGAGTATAAGGAATTTAGAATTTTTCCCCATTGGGGTGAGAATTCTCACTCTGAAAGGTTTAAGGTACTCATCTTGCTTCATATCTCTCATTCAAAAACCTGCTCTTGCTGTGAAATCATAATGTCACTGGCCGTAGCTTCTGCTTACTTCAGGCAAAGTGCAACATCTTAAAAAAAAAGGTTCCTCACCACTGCAAAGTTTGCTTATTTTTGTACTGCAGCCTTAAAATCTAGAAATGTTTTTTTTCAATTTCTGTAAAGAATGAGGACAACATTAGCAGAGACAGACCACCACTGTAGCAGCAGATACTTTGAAGGCCAATTATGGCAGCTTTCTCACTTTCCAACCTGAGTATTTCAATCTCAACTTTCTCTTAACATCATGGGCAGGATGCTGCCTTTTGTGCTTCCTTAAACATGGGTGTTGTCCTCAGTAATGGTTAAGAAACAAGTCCTATTGCCAATATACAAGTAAGATACTGCTGTCACTCCATATGACTTAGCTTAAAGGAGGAGAATCCCTTTGTCTCAGGCAAGATAATCCTGGTCTTGTTAAATAAGTCAAATCTTGCCTTAGACACTGCCTCCCTCTCTGTTCTTAATCATGGCATAATTGAGGTATTCTTGGTGCTCTCTGAGCTTGGCCGTTTTCCTGCATATGTTTTATTACTATGCACTGATGATGTTACTTAGTTTGGGTAATGAAATGTCTGTGGGAAAACAGCCAAGCTCAGAGAGCACTAAAGATTCTTCATTCAATCTCAAGCCACAAACGTTCCCCTTTACTCATGACATAATCATCCCTTGGCAGCCTCATTTCCCTCCTGTCCTTGTGGTATTGCCTTATCTTTTCCTCAGTTTGTGAATGAAATAGATATAAGCTGTAACAGTAAAAAAAAAGGAGTATTTTTTCTGATATGTTGACACCATCCAAAGACAATTTCAGTGAGTAAACATATGTCATTTATTACTGTAGAAATGGTAACTGGCAGTGGGCCTGATCAGGGATATACTTTGAGAATGTTGGAAATATGGGCACACACCCATTCCTCTGTCCTCTGCGGCTGGTCTGTCCCTCTCAGCCTTTTATTTATTTTATGTTTTTGATCAATAAGTGGTTCTAGGCAGTGAACAATATTAAAATTAATAAGTACAGCCATAAATACAAAAATTAAAATGGTTGAATGCTGTCTAGAGCTTTTTGCGAGCTGGGTGATCATTCTTTTTCCATTCAGTCATAATCAATTCTCAGAGACTTCCTGGACAGGGCCCTGCAGTTTTCTTGGCAAGGTTCTTTAGAAGCGCTTTGCTGTTGCCTCCTTCCTAGGACTGAGAGAGAAGGACTGGGTGAGGAAGATGTCCCAATTGATAGTCTAATGAAACCAGGAGGTCCTTTCACATTCAGAGAGCCTAAATCAGACCTTTAGAGCCTTATAAAAAGCAAGCAGCTATGACTATCCTAAACTCCAGAAGGAGAACGTTCCACAAGGCAGGCATTATGGTAGAAAGACTGTACCAACTAGTATTTCTTAGCCAGTGGGTCCTAGATTATGATCATCCTGCCGGAACAGACAGATAGAAACATCTAGGGAAAGATGGTCCTTCAGGGTCCCTCAGGTGTTGTTCTGCCCATTAGTACTGTTGTTTTGGATTTCTTCCAGTTCCTCCCCATCTAGTATACCAACATCTCTCCAAGCTTTCAACAAGGTATAGAAGAGAACTATTACTATTTTGATTTTGGGAAGAATAGGCATATCTGAACTTATTTGTCATGAAATAAGAGAAATTGTTGCCTGCGTTTAATTAGTTTAATTTCCCTGGATCTTTGGGACTTGGCTATTTGCAGGGTTGGCCTCCATCTTCTCTGGAATTATATCTGCTCTAGTATCATCTCATATGATTGGGAAGAAAACAAATCAGAAACTAGACAGAATCCTGAATTTAAGCCTTCCCCATTCCAGATGCCATGCTCTGATTCATGGATGTTTTCTTGGCTGATTGACATTGTATACACCAGGAATCTACATGTTTGAGTTAAGCAACCTCTAAATCTTAGATTTAAATAAATACATAAGTGCACAGTTTGAAAAGAGATGGTAACAAAGCTCAAAAAAAGAATACATTATCCCTGTAATAAGGGAAATGTAGTTTATGAACTGAATAGTAAGTTATAATAATTAAGTTCTCTCAGATGAGGAAAAGTACCATATGTACTTAATATAGATTGTGAATTAATCCAATGACTGGAAAATGGGGCTGGAGTTTTATTCCCAGGTGAATCACTGTGCAGGTTTTTGAATTACACTTGAGATGTTGACAATAGTCTCGCTGCTGACAACAGATGCTGGTTTAATACTGTTTTTCTCAAGTTGTTATTCAGTTTCATTCCAGAGATGTCCCTTTATGTATTTTATCTGAATAGACAACAGCCCCAAACTTATAGCTAATTTCTGTGTACTTCAGGTAGTCCTTTGATTTACAACCATACATTTAGCAACTCTTCAATGTTAAAAAAGCACTGAAAAAAGTGACATGAGTTGTCTTACAACACTTTCAACTATTACAGATCCTCATGGTCATATGACAAAATTTAAGCACTTGGCACTATCTTAGAGTCATGTGATCGCTATTTGTGACTTCCCATAAAGTCAATAAGGGAAGCCAGATTTACTTAACAACCATATGATTCACTCAACAACTGTGGCAAAAATGGTTGTAAAATCAGGTAGAGTGCACTTAACAGCTGGCTTTCTTATCAAGAAAAATTCTGGTGCCAGCTATGGTTGTAAAACAAGGAATACTTATAATGCTACAGATTGTCTGAACAGATTCAGATGAGTGTCGCACAGGCAGCTTCAGCATAACCTTTTGGGAACAACTACTGTATGATATATTTATGTGAGCAACTATTAAAAGCAGTTCTGATATGGAATATTTGAACACACTATTCCTGGAACATACCAAGTAAATTAAATAGTAGGTAGATAGGTTAAGGAAATAGATTCTTTGTTATAGTCAATGACCAGTCCATAAAACATGTGGTTTAGATAAAAATAATATTCATTATTTAATTAAATGATATTTGATTTTTTTTCTCGATTGCAAGGCTTACCCTTTAGAAATCCAAACAGTTTGTTTTAGAGCTGTCTCTCCTATCAAGGATAATTCTGTGCCTGTAAAACATTTGTGTATTTTAGTTGTTTGAAAGGGGAGTAATATTATTAACAAGTGGCAGGTTTTGCTATGGACAGCATTGTAGGGAGCATAGTAGGTTGTCCTGCATCACACCTACAGCTTTGTGTTGAGGTTTTGCATAAAGTTGGGAATATGGAAATGTGGAAGGCTTTTGCTTTCTATGCCTCTTTAAAAACTTTCATTCAGCAATAATTTTTGATCACATATGTTACTTCGTATAAAATAGAGCTACTTACATAAGGCTACTTCAAATAAATTAGCAACTGAAATAAGTGCCAAAATAACATTCAGGCAGAAAGAGTAAAAATAAGGGCTCAGTGATATTTTGTTTGCCTTTTCTTATCTTAGAAAAAAATATTAAACCTGCAATAAACAAAAAAAATTAACAACCAACATTGCAGGCCTATTTCACACATTTGCTGGGTTAGTTTAAGCATGTCCTACAGTTTGCAACCATGTTTTTCATAAGTGGATCACTGGACCCTGGCCAGTTGTGTTTATTCAGCAAATAAGTAAGCATACCATAGTTACTATGATACATTGAACCTACTGTGTAACAAAATAGAGATATGTAGAAAAATCCCTTATACAAAGTCATATATTTAAAAATCCATACAGAACAGTGGTGGGATTCAACTGGTTTGCACTGGTTCATGAATTACCCACCTCCCGCTATCAAAGTGGATCCTGGGTGTGCAATGAGAAATGCGAGGGAAGGAGAAGGCCGATTTCCTTCTTTCTTTTCCCTGCTCCTCCGCCTTCCCTTGTGCCAGCCGCTCTGTTGCCCATTTTATCCATTGCAGCATAGCACCCAGGATCCAATTTAATAGCGGTGGTGATGCTGGGGTAATTTAACAACCAGTTTCCCCAGAGTCAGTTTGAGCCACACATCCCATGACAGCCAACCTGATCATGGGCAAACCAGTTGTTAAATTATTTGAATCCCACTACTGATACAGAGTAATACAAACTAATAAAACAAAATCAGGTGGTCAGCAACAGCTCCCATAGACTTCATTGGAATTTTAGGATTAAAGGTTATTGCACTTTAGAAATCAGCTTATAAATAAAATGTTATTTATTTAACATACACTTTAGCATAAGTCAAAATCATGTTATTTACCTTGTAGTACTAACTACTAAATGACTAAAACACTGTAAAGTAGTAGTAATACTACTACTAATAAATACTAAAACCCTGTAAAGTATCGTTATATTATTAAGATGGGAATGATATTAGACAATATTTCTCCAATATCTTTGTAAAAACTCTTTCAAATCAAGCTTGACTTCTGCTGACCATTTGAATGTACCATGAAGGATTTTTCAGCAGCAAGGCAGCAATCATTTACTATTGTCTTCTGGATTTTGACGTTCCAATTTTAGCATGTAAAATTTTGACCTTCCAATTTTTAGCATATGGGGTTTTCTTATGATCTTCATCTAAATTTTAATTAGATATGACTGATTAAGTTTTATTTTTCAAAACCAGCCAACATCAGTTAGGTACTAAAGTTCAAAGAGAAATTGACCATATTTTCATAAAGACAAACCTTTTACACAAAAAGTAGGAGAAAACGAACAATTTAGGCAGCTTGAAGTTGACTATCTAAGACATTTCATTTGAAAGCACTTATTCAAGGAATTCTTATACAATAACTTTACCCCTTAAAAAAAAACAGTATTATTACTAAAGAAACAAGATATTTCTCCAGTATCTTTTTTTTCCTCATCAATCTTACTGGAACATCAAGGAAGAAATCTTAGGATTGATATAAGTTCATATCATAGTGCAAATTCTGTAAAACAACTGTATTTGCATATACATTTAAAATAGGAAATTATTATATTACTCCTGAGATAAATCCAAAATATACTGTACATGGGAACTATTTTTCCCCATTTATTAAAATAACTTCTGGCTTCAGTTCTCCCTTTCAGCTTAAATAAGCTAATCTGTCCATTTGTTAGAATGATTTATTTTGTTTTCATTTTGTTAAATACATTTCTTCAAGACAAACATGGTTTTAATTACTTCTGTACAAACCTTCTGGCATTTATAATTTTATCTATCTTACTTTTGCACATAAAGTTTGACACTGATTTGTAATCAATAAGGGTAACTGTTAAAACCGTTCCAGTGGGGAAAAAACCTGGATCTATGTCCATAATACTTGAAGCTTTTCCCAAGTGTGTGTGTGTGTGTGTGTGTGTGTGTGTGTGTGTGTGCGCGTGTGTACAAAAATCCTAATATTTTTGCTTGATATCAATGTGGGTGGCGAGTGTGCATGTGCAGTGGGGTTCTTCCAGGTGATCTCTCATGTGCTGACAGAAGTGGCATTGTGTGTCACTTCTGGCACGCATGCCATAGGTTCATCATAATGGGTTTAACCACTACACCCTACTGGATTTTTTTTAGTTAATTATCTTCCTCATATACTTTATTGAAATGCTTGTTCATTTCCCTTTAGCTTATGGTTTGTTTTACTTATTTAAATTTTGTGTCTCATTCTCAGACACTGCCTGGATAGGATCCTGTAATATACTAATCAGTCAATCAATTGGAAAGATGTTTTGGAAGTGGTTAGCCACTGCCTTCTTTTTAGGGCTGAGAGAAGTGACTGATACAAGGTCACAAAAATGGGACCCAAGATGATACTAGAATTCCCCATTTCCCTGTTTTCAGCCTGATGGTTTAACCCAGTGATGGCTAACCTTTTTCGGCTCCAGTGCTGAAAATTGCATGCATGCTCACGTGCCAACACCCAGAAGGCAATGTGCGCCCCCCACGTGTCTCTGTGCATGCACGCGTGACCCTCCACACGCACTACCATGCGTCTCTGCGCATGCATGTGCATCTCCCATGCCCCCTGCCCCCGCACATGCGTGCCAGATACCTGACAATCAGCTGTCAGGCGGGCGGCGAGTGTGCATGTGCAGTGGGGTTCTTCCAGGTGATCTCTCGTGTGCTGACAGAAGTGGCATTGTGTGTCACTTCCGGCACGCATGCCATAGGTTCGCCATCATGGGTTTAACTACTACACCCTACTGGATTTTTTTTAGTTAATTATCTTCCTCATATACTTTATTGATATGAGGAATATAATCTCAGCGGGTGTTTTTTGTGGTATACCATTAGGATCATACTAGTGTGCTGCCACTGTACTAGTGCCTTGCTAGTGTGTGTGAGAGATGAAGAAAGATAGAAAACATATGTTACAAAGTTCAATCCTTGGCACCTAACTTTCAAAGAAACAAATGACAAGGGATATAACCAACCGTTCAATCTTTAGGTAACTGCTGTCGTTAGAAGAGGCACTGTTGGCCTACACAGGAAAATAATGTGACTCAAGGGTGCATATCTAAAGAGCTAGCTCTGTTTGGAAAAGACCATATTGCTGGGAAATATAGAAAGAAAAGGAAGGACTTCCAGGGAACTGAAGACAGCTCCACTAAACTCAGAGCCAATGGTGGAATGAAGAATAGGTGAGTATATTAGCTCTTTGTAATTACCCTCTGGGCAAGGAGACAACTTGAGATCACTTGCCAAGAGCTCCAGGCAGATGCTCTTTGCGAGAAGACCACAACCCAGTGGCCTCCAGCAGTTTAGAGCTCTGGAAGATGACAGAATGGCCATCTACCTCAAACCACTTAGTGTCTATACAGGCAAAAGGTTCACACATACTTCCTTTTCTAATCTCTTTCGGAAAATGTTTGTTAATTGCTTTTTAGCTATTATTATGAGCAACATTAGTTAAAACTTTTTAATTATTTGTAGTACCAAGTCTAAAAATACTAGGTGGTTTTCCTTCAATTTTTAGCAAAAAAAAGTTTTAAATGCAAGTTTTAGAACTTAAAAATATGTTGTTTTTAATAAACAGCAAAAATGAATTTAGAACTGTGCTTTTAGAAAATTACAAATGCGCTGAGGGTTCAGATGGATTTGAAACAAGACTTTGGAATTACAGTAATTATAAGAATCCTTTATGATCCATGATGGCTCAGTGGTTAGAATGCAGTATAGCAGGCTGATTCTGCTGTCTTCCAAGAGTTGGATCCTGACCAGCTCAAGATTGCCTCAGCTTCCATTTTTCTAAGGTCAGTGAAATGAGGACCCAGATTGTT
>AZIM01001404.1:84980-95125 GCA_000516915.1 Ophiophagus hannah
GTTTCATGCATTTCTGTAGCAATATAGTGGTCCTTTACATACAGTGCAACTTCACCTACTCTTTTATGGGGTCTGTTTTTTTTGAATAGTTTGTATCCTTCTACCAGTATGTTCCAGTCATGGGTTTTATCCCACCAACTTTCTGTTATTCCAACTATATCATATTTACCTTCATGTATTTGTAGTTCGAGTTCACCCTGTTTGTTCCCCAGACTTTGTGCATTTGTATAATCCATGGGATGGTATATTTCTTATTTTCCTCCTACTGTTTAATATCTGTTTAATGAGGCTACTGGGCCATCCATTGGCATGAGTTAAAATATGCATCTCTAGCTAAACAGTATCAACACTGAGCGGCTATGAATTTTGAAGCCTTGTGAATCTGGAGATTTTCCATCTATTCTGTATGGAATTCACTCACTTCCCTAAAGAGACCCAGTGAACAATGTGGTGTCCTTGATGGATGACAACAATTGCTTGAAGAGTAAGTGAAAACCATGGCCTGAACAGCTTTCACACAAATCTTGTGCACTAGTTTCACCCATTGCTGGATTGAAAGATCATACTCATAATCACATATACCTCTGGATTGTTAAAATATATTCTACATGGAATTGTCTTTGAAGACTTCTGAAAGAAGCAGCATAAGTAATTATGTTTATATTTGGTATGCACGTGTAACACGGTTACTTCATGAGTTACAGTGGTTGCCTGTAGGCTTCCAGATGCAATTCGACATGATTATTACCTTCAAAGCACTGCTTGATAGATACCTTTTTAAAAATTATTTGCAGGACCATTTATTTCCTGCCTACCTGATAAAAACTGACATGGCATCCTCTAGGCCAGGGGTCTCCAATCTTGGCAACTTTAAGATTTGTGGACTTCAACTCCCAGAATTCCTCAGCCAGCAAAGTGAATGGAGGGGGGGGGCAAGGGAATTTATTTGGATCATTAGTTAAAAGCACTGCAGTTGTAAAGTAAAATCAAAAGCTGATTAATCTCATGGCTTTTGAGATGATTTAATATATTAATGTTTGCTCAACAGATATTAATGCCTTTTAATAGTTATTAAATTTGAAAGTTTTGGGGAAATCCTTTGTATGATTTAGCTGTGGAGCATATTTAGAAAGAATATGATTCAATCTTCTAAACAAAATTATGAAGTGAAAATTTGATTTTCTATCACTACCGTATCAACTTACATCTTATCTTTTATAAACAAAATGTCTAACTAGTTCATATTGATGTGTTAGATGCTTATTAAATTCACATATAAATAGGAACAAAAGATTGGCAGTTTGGATAAATCAGTTGTACAATTTTAAACTAAGTGTCTTTACATAATTGTAATTTCAATTTCCCACTCATATTTTTCAGAAGCAGAATATTCATTTTTTCATATCTAGTTGATAATTTATGAGTGAGCAAACTCAGGAAATTTTAGTTACCTATCTATGGGCAAATAAAAAGTGAAAATTGTTGTTGTTATTTTAATCAATGCTATGTCAAAACACCATGAAAAGTCAGTCGGTCTATCTTTATTTTGGTCAATGACCAGCATAGACACCTGAAATAGCACACAATACATCTGATAGATTTGTAATGGTAAGAAACCGACTCAGAGAGGATCACATTAAATGATTTGCAGAAGTCTGTGTATCATAATTATCAGGATGTTTACTTTTTCAGCTTTGCCTGGGCTGTGATTTACAAATATTAATATTAATGTGCTATATTGATGCTAAAAGTACAGATAGGTTTGTGTGAATTTGCATAGGCCTGTAATTAAACATGAATATTTACTGAAATAAATCTAATAATGAAAGCAACATTAGAAAAATATAATAAGCAAACACACAGACACAGACACAGACACAGACACACACACACACACACTGTTTAGTCATGGTCAGAGGCTTCTCTTAAAAGCTAAATAGGATCAAGACCTGATTATTATTTGAAATTGAGATACCTAGAAAATTACTGGACTGTAGATTAGATTGGAAAGTTTATTTTTTTAAACAAAACAAAACAAATCATTTTGGAAGAAAGCAATTGCAAATATTTCTGTAATGCTCTGTATTCCCAGGAACTGAGCTCAACTCAAGAGATATGGATACTCTAGTGTTTAGTGAGTAGTTAGAAAAGGTACACTCTGGGTTTTTAAAAATGTGTATAAAATACCCAGTGCTATTTCCTAACTTGAATGTACAGATCTTGTTAATCTAGGAATTTTTCATTACTTTATAGCAATGTTTATATATATGATATAAAGTTTTATATATGATATGTTTTTATATATGATATGAATTAAAAATATAAAATGTACTCACTGACTATTCACTGACTATTCCTGCTGTTCTGTTTGTTTTTAGAATGGGTAAAAAGATAAAAAAGGAAGTTGAGCCTCCTCCAAAGGATGTGGTAAGTTTATAAAGCAGTACTCATAAAAAATGTTTCACAATTACAATCTCCAGTTTTACTTTTCTTTAGTCTTTTACTCCTACTTACTTCCCTTTGATTTCTAAAAATATCATATAAATGTAACCATATTCCTTCTTCATGGTCTTCATGTTTAAAGAGCAAGGGGAAAATCACATTGATTTCATGAAGAATAGTGTATTCTGTCTGTAAGGCAGGGCATCAAGTTGTGAAATGCCAGTCTTCCATATTATTTTATATTTTAAAAGAGATAACTGCTCACAAAATACTTCTTTTTCCGTTATCATCTATATTTTTATCATCCAATGCCCATCTGCTGATTTATGGGAGGTGTGTTTTTTTTAATCTGTATTTTTTAATTATGAATTNTGTTGCAAGTGTAGGTTTTGTAAAGATATTGTGTTCATAGCTTTGCTAAATTGCTAGGATTAATAGTAGAAGATATTTTTTCTTTCAGGGGATCCTTGGTGTTCTCTAAACTGTTTTCTTGCAAATGTTCATTATGTCTGCGAAACATAATGAACATTACATCTTCAAAAGAAACACCTGCAAAAATACAAGCCGGCTCAGAGAGCATCCAAGGACCCCTCATTTCAACCCGAGCTACAAATATTCTCCTTCATTGATACTGGTTCTTTATAGACCTTGCTTCTAATATTCATTGAAAGAATGAGCAAGATTTAAATATTCTCACTTCATCTGTAGAGATTTATTAGGATTTTTTCACTTAGCTAATCCTTCGTGTGCAAGTTTATCTTGTATTGTGTCTTACAATAAAAGGACTTTCCTGGTTTTTCCCCTTGAAGAATAGTAATTAGTAGTTTATTACTTTTGTCTGAAGCATAGACTGGCTGTTCAGTTCCATTTAGCTCTTTTTTATGGACATGTTTCAATCCCCAACATGGCCACTTGGACTATTAGTTGGTATCCAAGAAGAAAAAAAGAATAAGAAATGTGGATACAAAAGAAAAACAAAATCTTAAGTAGAGACAGAGTTCTACTCAAAATATGCCAGGCTTTTAATATTTCCCTACTCGAGAATTTCCCTATTCAAGAATTTCAGATGTTGTTGTGTTCCATTTTTAGATTTCCTTTGTTTTCCCATTGTTGTTTCATCAAAAGTCCATTAAGGAAGAAAATTTGGATTAGGATTTAATTGATAGCAGTAAGACTGCTTGTTTACATCACTAAACATGATTCAGTACAATAGTATAAAAGTTTACATCTTGTCCTAAGCCTTTATTGTGTTAAACATGATTTGTTGAATAAACCCAAACTGATTGGTTATCATATCATGCTGAGGTACAAACAATTTTAATACACAATCTATATAGTCTTAAATTTCAGTAACAAATCACCTGGTAGTACATTGCTCTTTTTCATTGTTAAAAAAACCCTGTGGAAATGAACTTCACAATACTGTCTTGTTTATTATTCATATAATTTATATTCCTTTCCACCTATCAACTGTATTTAAATACTTAGTGTTTTTTTTCAAACATGCAGTTGTGTGGAGACATCTTGGAAATAAAATGCTTGTAGTATTAATGATTACAGTATATTTATTAGTAAATACATTTTATCCTGTATCTTTTATGCTCAATTACATACATTATTTTAATTGATTATTCAAATGAGGTATTCAGAAGAATCATATTATTTCTAAGTATCATCCAGCCTTTTAAATACTTATTATGTAATACTTGTTTAAAAAATTTGCATCATATCAGGTGCATTTGAATCTAGTATCTATTGAATCAGAAGGTTTTGTCAAAATGATAAAATATATGCTATACCATAATAATATAAATGGTATCATTTTGGGGTAAGTAACAAGCCAAGTTATGGTGATAGCTTATGGTAAAACTCTGTCCATGATCTGGATGTAGTTGGTGCATTAATCCAATCCTAATATGTTTTAGTATGTCATGCAGGCAGATCTAGTATATTGGAAAGCTAATAATGTTAAAATCTCCAGCAGACTGTTCAGAGGGCTGACCTGATCATGGGAAAACTACATTCCAAGCTTCAGTACTAGACATTCCTAGCTTTCAGATACTGAGACAGGTTTTTGGAACCATCTCCAGTGAGGCCAGGATTGGTTATAGTTGGGTATTATCAGTATATTGATACTGGATCCTGAGCTGCTTCACATTGATTATAAATAAAAGGAGATGAATACTAATGTGTGTGGCATCTAACAGCGGAATATCACTGGGTCAATTCCTCCTCCCCAGTTGAGGAAGGATTTGAACCAATGTAAAACAATGTGTCTGATCCCAGACTCAGAAAACACTTCCATTTGGGTTTTGACAAAAGTCGTTCGTAAGATTTTTTCCCCTTTTAGCGGCCCTATAGTCCCTTAATTTGGGGTAGAGTCGGGTTGACTAGCTGGACCTGAGCATTTACGGTCCAGATGACCTTCCTGCTGCCCATGTGGAGTTAGCAGCAGATATTTGGGTCATAAAAGAGAAACATCTGCCACTACTTATGATTGAACTCTCAACCTTCCAAATCAGAGATGAGCGTCTTTATCACTAGGCTACCACACTGCTCATCATTGGCAAAAATGACCCATGCTATTATGAACCATTATCTACCATTCTGTTTCATTGTGGATTGGTAGATGTTGTCAGCTTCATAGAGTGAGAAGAGAAGGATTGGCTATTGCAGATTCTTTTCTGTATACATCAGTCAATCTCTATAATCAGATTGACATAAAGCATCAGAAACTTGGACAGTTGATTATTTTCATCTCCCTTCAATATCAAACAAGACTAAACATTACAAAGAAAGCTTACAAAGAAAAAGGAATTGTACAATTATAAATGCTTTCATCTATTTTAGAAATTAATATCTTACTAGTAAATCTGTAGTTTAATTATCTATTTTCTATAAGCTGTATTCTATATTCTTTAAAATCCAGTTTCATTGTATTTTCATAATTACTGTAGCCCTAATATATTTGTTTATTGTTGGCCTCTATATTTCTTTTGTCTTCAATTCTGTACATATCTAGTAAGAAGTGATTTGACTATTGCAAAGTGCCTCAAGACCCAAATCAAAATCCATCGGCTATGAGACAAACTCAAGGTGTACATTAGTTGGGATCAAGATAAATGCAATTACAGGCTAAATCACAATAAATCTAGTCTCTGGATCATGAGATATAATAGGTCTACTATATTCTGTATCAGTTAGATCCAAACCTTGAGTTTTATATCCAATTCTGGCATACAAATTGAAACAAGTCTAGAGAAAGGCACTGACGATAATTGAGGGACTGAAGCTAATTCTAACAAGGACATAGCAAGAAAATTAGGGAGGTTTTGCCCTGAGATAAGACAACTGAAGATATGTAACACAGAATTAGGTCAAATCCTATTTTCTGTTGTCCCATTGTACAGAATAATGGTCATAAATGCACAAAGGCAGTACTTCCCATCAGTAAGAGCGATTCAACAAAGGACTCAACTACCAAAGGAGAGTGTGAGCGTTCCTTTCCTAGCTTTAGTTAAGTGGTAGCTCCACAGCCATTTGTTGGGGTTGCTTAATTTGGATTTCTGCACTGAACAGGGGGTTGGACCTGGTGGCCTAAATAGCTCTTCAGCTCTATGACACTATGATTCACTTATGTAGCATATCTGAACTTTATATCATTAAAAAAAAGAAAAGAAAATTGTATAGCCTGTTCAGCCTATCCATCTGATTCCATTATTTCTTAAGTTTCCTTTGAGGCTATTATTACTGGTACAAATAGGAGTTTTCAAATGAAAACTTCTGAGAATTTCTGTCATCTCAGTTGTCATGCTTGATATCCTTTTTGCCACTTGATAGGAATGTTCTTTTTGAGTTGATCTGATCAGTGTGGTCCATGGATTCCACATGAAAGTGCACTGCAGGGTTTTGTAATACAATTGCATTTTTCCTGTACTATTTCTTTTCCTTTCTTCTTCAGACTTTTTGCATCCCTAGTAACCTGTTTTTAGTACACTGAGCAGGGCTTTTCACTGAATCATGTACAATGCTGTTATATTTGGCTTTTCTGACCCTTTTATGTAGGATGCAGAGAATTACTTGAGTAAAATATATTATGATGTATTTTAGTAAAAATTGTCTATATACATGGTATTTTATAATTGAATTTTTTTATGTTTGATCAAATCTGTAAGTGCTTTCTTGCTAGGTTTGTTGCCTATAGCCAGATCAGCAACAAATGTTCTTGTTTTTTAAAAAAACTTACTGATCTCAAAATCTTAGAATTAATATGTCATAGAGTCCATTTCATCGCCATCCCTTTTTCAGAATTACTGATTGATGTATATCGTTACAATGTCCAAAACTCATGTTTTATGTGCTCCGTGGATTTCCTATGTGTAGGAGAAAGAGGCAGTTTGGAGGAAATTTATAAGCTAAATGTTGAATTTGTGGGATGTGAATTCCATCTGTCCTTTTTCTGGGTATAATTATTGTTCATCTATTCATCCATATTTTAGAGGTAGGCTTTCTGTGGCCAAGGCCAACAACATTTCAATCGCCCACTGTAAGCATGCATTTCAGACTTCTATTTCCAAAATCTCCTTGCATGGAGAATAAGGGAAAGGAAAATGGAACCTTCTTATAAGCCATTAAATTGCTATTAAAGTTACAAACAATTGAATCCTTCCTGTAAGATATTTTTTTAAGTATAGTATATACTGGTATGTAAGTATATTATTATATACTGTAATTTCAAAAGATATGTTCAATGGTTGCCTTATATTTATCAGTAAATATCTATGGCACTGAACTTTATAACACTGTCTTATATTAATATCCTTACTATTGGTTCTCTAGTTCGATCCTTTGTCAGTTGAAAGCAAAAAAGCTGCAACAGTGGTACTGATGCTCAGTTCCCCTGAAGAGGAAGTGCTATATAAAGCATGTGAAGCTCTATATAAATTTGCATTAAAAGGTTTGTTCTTTTATCATGTTCCACCTGTTTATTAATTACTAAATACTTATATGAATAATTCCTATTTCTGTTTAATATTTAAATGCCAGCACTATGCAAGACAATATATAGAGTTACATAGTGTAATATAAAACTATAAGTTATGGGAGCTTCTGACATATAAGCGACCTCTTCCAGATAAAGAACAGCAAGGAAAATCTAATCAATTTATTATGGTTGGTAGCACATTCAGCCAGATGTTTAGACTTAATCTGGCATTTTTATCCACATTGAGTCCTTTTTAAGGATCTGGGATAGGCAGATGTTTGTTTGCTTGTTAGCTTATGTCCCACCTTATTATTTTTATAAATAAAACATTTCTAATTGTGAACATTAGAACATATCTAATACTCCTTCCTCATTTTCTCCACAAAAAGAATCCTGTGGGATGCATTGGGCTGAGTGAAAGTGACTGACTCAAAGTCACCCAGCTGGCTTCCTTTCCTAAAGTGGGATTTTATGGTTTCCCTATTTCTATCCTAGTGGCTTAACCACTAAACCAAATTGGCCCTCTATATTGTTGTTTGATGGTGCTAAAGCTATCATTGCAAGATGTAAGCTATTGCCAAGTAAAACATATTATAGTTTGTCATGCAGTCAGCTAGATGTTTAGACTGGCATTTTTGTCCACCTATTGACTTAGAACAGGGAGATGCTATTGTATGATGGTGTTAAACATATCATTGCATGGTATAAGCTGTTCCAAATAAAAGTATCTTTTGCAATTGACTAGTGATGATTTTTTTGCTATTGGTATTGGTATTCTCTTTCTATTCTCCTGTTTCTAGGTACAGAACAACCACTCTCCAGACTATTTTGTCTTTTTTATTGACAGTTGTTAAATCTAGAGTGTTACATGGCAGATACTCATCTGTTTGAATTTGAAAATCCCACTTGTTTCTTCATTTTCTATTACTTTGTCTATTTTGTGGTCCCAGTAATTGTTGCTTACAGGCAAATGATACTACTTGCAGATATTTCAATGCACAATTGTTGCTACTTTGTCATGCTATTTGTTTATAATCAGTCTATGTAATCTTGCAGCAACTAACTAGATATCCATTATTTCTTCATCTTATTATTAATTACTATTGTCCGTGCATATTATTATCATCATCTATGTGCCTTAGCTAGGTTACTGCTGGTTCATTGCTGAGAAAAAAAAAGTGACCTTGACAGACACACGCAACATTTTTCTGTTTCAAGGTAGTTCATCCTTTGATATTGTTATTTTCTTCTTCTTCTACAGTTACTACTATTGTTATAGTACATCTTCATTTTAAGGAATTTACCGGACAAACTAAGTATTAATGGACAAAACCTGTCTATACGAGCATGATTCTGCACATGTATAAAATCCCATATGCCTTTTACACTTACATAAAGTGCATAAAATATCTAAAAGACTTGTGTAAAATGTATTCAGGTTTAATAATTTTTTTCGTTGTGTTTTATGAACACTTTCCCCATTGGTCTGTTAGATTGAAAGCTTACTAAGTTATTATAATGATTATTAGGAAAATTTGAATTAAATATAATTAACAATTGTTTTTAGGTGAAGAAAACAAGCTGACACTTCTTGAACTTGGAGCATTAGAACCTTTATTTAAATTAGTTACACATGAAGATCCCACTGTTCGCAGAAATGCTACCATGGTAGTCGGAATCATGGCATCTCATAGTAAGAGTTTCCTTTAGAAACATGGGCAGTATTATGCATTGTGAAACTGTTAACACATATTAAACTGATGTAAACTATGAAATTGTAGTATGTCTAATGTTTTGCTAAGCAACACTAAAAATAGTTCACTGGGTTTAACAAAGTTAACTTTGAACTGTTGTATTATAAGAATAGAATAACCTGAAAAGAGAAAAAATATAAGGAAGGTCTATGGAGAGAACAAAAATGTACAAGACCTGAGGAATTTACTATCAAATAAGTTGAGCACGCAACTTCTTCAGCATAAGCAACCCTGGCCTTTAGGAGCCCTGCTAGGAGCTTCATTCCAAGAAGTGGGCATAGCCAAATTCAGAAAGTAGGTGACAGCAGAGAGAAAACTGAACTTTATTTTGTGTAAGCTTTAATTTAATTAAATTTGAAAGTAATAAGATGCTTATTTCCTTGTATTTATTAATGTTGTAAAAAGCTAATAGCAATATTTGAATCTGGCAAAATAATCAAGCTGCCAGGACATAAGTCAGGGGTGGGCTGCTGGAGGTTTGTAGGGGTTTGGGAGATCCTCTAGCTAAGATTCTACCCAGTTTAGAGAACCCCCAAATCTCACTTCTGGCTGGCCCTGCCCACCCTGCCCCACCCCTCCCAAGAGTCCCCACACAGCTGTTTTGGATGCAGGTAAGTGCAGGGCACACACGGAGGCTTGGGGAGGGTGAAAAATGGGCCTTCCGGAAGTTTGGGCCCGTTTCCGGCTTCCAGGGAGCCTCCGGAGCCTGGGGAGGCCATTTTCACCCTCCTGGAGGCTCAAGGAAAACCTTTGGAGTCTGGGGAGGGAAAAAACACCCCCCCTCCCTGCCATGGTGCAGGAGGCTGACTAGACCACACCCATTATGGCCATGCCCACCCAGCAACCGGGCAGAGAACCTGTTGCTAAAATTTTTGAAGCCCACCCCTGACATAAGTAGCACTAAACTATAATCAGACAAAGATGTTTGCTTATCAGGAAAGTAGAGTAGAGTAGAGTAGAGTAGA
>AZIM01001404.1:95650-108959 GCA_000516915.1 Ophiophagus hannah
CTTACTAGGGTTTTATAAAGTGGTACTAGTATTTCATGTGAAGTTGATTCTACGCCTCTGTTTATACAACCCAGGATTATATTGGCTTTTTTGGCGGCGGCTGCATATTGCTGGCTCATATTCAAGTGATCATTCACTAGGACTCCAAAGTCCCTCTCACAGTTATTGTTTTTGAGCCAGATCTCACCTAATCTGTACTTATACCTTTGATTTTTTATTTTTCCTGCATAAATGCAAAATTTTGCTTTTCTACACATTAAAATTCATTTTGTTCGATAGGGCCCATTGTTTAAGTTTCTCAAGATCTTTTTGGATCCTGAGCTTGTCTTCTGGGGTGCTGGCTATTCCTGCCAGTTTAGTCTCATCTGCAAATTTGATGAGTTCCCCTNTTCCCCTTCTATTCCCTCATCTAAGTCATTTATGAAGATATTGAAGAGTACTGGACCTAAGATGGAGCCTTGTGGTATCCCACTACTCACTTCTCTCCATGTAGATGTACTACCATTAAGGACTACTCATTGAGTATGGTTTGTCATCCAGTTTTACTGATTTCATGAAGTAACATTTTTTCCTGTCAACTGTAAATGAAACATAGTCTATTTATGTTGTTCTTCCAGGCCAATGCTTTAATATCACATCTCCTCTACAGGATGAAACAATAGTATTATATTTGCATTATTAGTCATGACAGCATACTGTATTCTTTCAATTAACAGAATATATTGCTTTATGTCCTTCATTATAGATGATGTGAAGAAATCACTACGGCAGCTTGATGTCACAAGTGCATTCATAGCTCGTCTGGCACCAGAAGGTAATTTGCAGCATAAATTCTTGCTTCTCTTACTTGCTGGGAAGGTGAACAAATTCTAAGTAGCAGCTTCAGCCGTATGATGATTGATACCCTTATGCCACAGCACACATTAAAGAAGATGAGGCTTCATTCACATGGTCTCAATCTTTCTAGTCCAGACAAGAAACACCAACCATCTAATGGATATACAAATAAAATTCTTGTGCCTATAACCTTTAACTTGGCAAAACAGTGCATCATACAACAATGATTTTTGAATCAAGATACCTCAAATGGGCTAACTTACAGAATGCATCCAAAACTACAATCCATCACTCCTGTGGGATTGAAATTCAGCCAATTTGTGGTCACTTCTGTGTTACCACATTGCTGTGCCACCACCCAGATTTTCAGTAGATCAGTTCTGTCTTAGCCCTCTGAAGGCCAGGTGGATTGTCCATGCTACCAGCATCTGGAGATCAAGTAGATCAGTCCTTCCCTAGAGGCAGGGTGGACCAGTTCCACCACAGGCAAGTTGCCAGGAAGTCAGAAGTTGCACCCACTGCCATTGGGGTTTTTTTGCCCTTGCCATTCTGTTTCTCTGTTTAAATAAATATCTATGAAACAATGATCCAATAAGTTGTTTAGTGAGTACCAACATTATTTTTTTGTAAGTTTGTAATAACAAAACTTTGGAAATCTGAAAGTACTTTTCCCCTTCTTTACTTTTAATTTCCAGAAAATTGGGGATGGTCTCTTTTGAGATGATTCCCATGTCCCTTTTCCTTCTGTAGACTGAGATACCTTTTGCATGATGGTTGTCTTTCCCTCTGTCTCCCAAAACAATTTCCACCTACTTATGATAATGGCTTTACTTTTCAAGTTATTGTTTGGCTTGTTTCTTAATTTCTATTCCTACAATTGAATGACCGTCAGCAGCTTACCTAAAATATAAAATCAACATAACATACATGGTGTAAGAGTCTATAAACACAATAACCATTGAGCAAAAAAAAAAAGAAAAAAAAGAAAAAGAAAATAGAACCTTTCTATTCCCATTTGGCAACATATATTTTTAGGACTGTAATATTTTGGTTAATTTTAAATAAATACGTGTTCCCATTTATTTTTAACATCTTGAAAATAATTAATTACAATTTGCTTTTAATTGAGTACATCAACATTTTGCTTATAATATGTGCATATTTGTTATTGGATAATGTTTGATCACAGTCACTTTTAAATATTTTGTAGAAGATGTTGTCATCCATGAGTTTGCCAGCCTTTGTCTCGTACACATGTCAGTTGATTATAACAGTAAAGTACAAATATTTGAGCAAGGTGGATTAGAGCCTCTTATCCGACTGCTAGGAAGTCCTGATCCTGATGTTAAGAAGAATTGTGTGGAATGCATCTATAATCTAGTGCAGGTGATGATTTCCTTTCATTTTTCATTAGAAAGTAATACCTTCTTCTATAAATGAATCTGATATTACATGCTGATTAGTGTTTGATCCACATTTTATTTACTTTTCCTGCCATCTTATTTTCAAATGCATCCTCCTCCTCATATCTCCTCATACTGACATGGGCTAGTTTGCTTCATGAATTCCCCCTGCCAGTTAACACAGCTGATGTCATTATTTTAATCCATAAGACTTCTGGTTGTAAGTTAATTAGGAGGAAAATAAGAGGGCTTATAAGAAACATTGAGAAACATTCATGTTTTTGTTTTCCATCCTTGGTAAAATATGATTAATGGTATCACTATGCCCACAGATCTGAATCTGCTTTTATTGCTTTCAGTTGGCAAAGGCTGGATGTCAGATGTCTCTTGAATGCTATAGGGTGATTTACTAAATGGCAAGTCTCATTGATTCTGATTAAATTTGTTAATTAAATGTGTTTAGTTTAGGTCGGAATATGCTCCATTTAAAGCCTATAAAGGAAATAATGTTCAGTAGAAGAATGCATAAAATCTATAGTCTCTTCATTGTCTGGAATAATGTTTAAGTTCTATAAAAGGCTATAAAAATGTCAATTATTGACGATTTGGAATAAGAAGTATTATTTTTGCATTATTCTTGCCTAACACGTAATGATTTTGTACTTTTTAAACTCTTAGTAAATGATTTTGACAGCTTCTTTTCAGAGGGGGGGAAGGTTATTGTAATTAGTTACTTTCACAATCAGTGTTAATGTCACCATATGCTGGTTAGCAAAAGAATAGTAAATTGGTAGAAGAGTTCTTTTCAAAGTCGAATAGCCCAATCTACAATCCAGTGAAGCTGAAACAGTGGGACTTAAGTTACTTTAGCTCTCCTGATTTAAATGGTACCAAATTGGCTTAAATCCAAGTGCTCCAATTGAACAGGGTTGTGACCAAGTTATAAGTGAATCAACTCTGTAATGAATTCAATTCACAGTTCAATCTTTTCTAGGGCACCAGAGCATGTCTTTATTCTGAATCACATTTTGCTGTTTCCATTCTTTGGCTATCTATCCTTATTGTAAGGTATATCAGGACTACTGCACCTGGTGCTTGTTTAAGCTGACAAGTGAAATTGTATAGAAAAATGCACAGAAAAGATATCTTTTAAAAACTTCTAGTAGTAAGTTACTAACTAGTAACTTTTACTTTTACTATTTTAATGTTGCACAATCAGAAAAAGTTTAAATATTTAACAAAACAGTTTACAAACATTTAGCTATTTAAAAGAACAAGAAAGTAGAGATATGAAAATACATACAAATATGAAATGGTCAAACTGCATTTCTTTTATTCCTCTTGTGTCAATATATTAGAAATTTTCTCTGGTAAAGATGAATTATTTGTAAGATAAACATTTCTGAGTTTTGTTCTGTATAATATATATTTTGTAACACATGGAACTCAATGCTTGATCTGTTGAAGAAATGTCTTTAAACTGTATTTGAACTAACTTATTCATTTTGTAACAGTCATAATTATGTTGTGCTTTATATTGTTTTTCCCCAATGACATTATTTTTATTTGATATTTAAATATAGGATTTTCAAAGTCGTGCTGCAATACGAGAATTAAATGTAATTCCTCCTTTGTTGGAACTTCTGAAGTCCGACTACCCAGTTATTCAGTTGTTAGCACTCAAAACTTTAGGTGTCATTACCATTGATAGAGAAACAAGAGTGATGTTAAGAGAAAATCAAGGATTAGATCACCTTTTCAAGACATTGGAAACTAAGGTATCCTTGAAGACATCAAAGTTATGAATTTTAGTCAGTCAATTTAAACTAGAGAAATTGCATGTGAAAAAATGCAGTACTTAATATGAAAGAAAAATTGTTCTACATATGAGGAAATATGTCTTTAATGACAAAACTTTTGTTGAAAGGGCAGTTTGGGGTTTTTTTCTTGGTTAATTAAAGAGAATTCAGTAAGGTATTTTATTTCTTTAATTGATTAAACTAATATTGTCAGCTAAACTAATTATAACTTGACTGGAATAGATATAAGCAGGTTTTCTTCAGATAAAGTGAGTGCTTTCTGATTTGTGGAATAATGTTCTCTTAGTTCTTCAGGCTAGTGAGGACCTCTAGAATGAACAGTATTTGTAGACGTCAGTACTGGAGCCGTACATTTGGTATATCTTTTTTTAAAATTTTAAAATTTTATTAGACAAACACAAAAATAGAAAGGGACATTAAAAACAATGGACATGGTACAATCCTCCTAATCCACATAGTTGTCTTACATTGCTNACCATAAAACTTATCCCATACTTTGTAATATTCCGATTCATCCTTATTTTTTAATTCTTTTGTCAATTTGTCCATTTCTGNNCACACCCAAATTTTCCTAATTATTTCTATTTCACTTGGAGTGACTCAGGTTTCCAGTTCTCCGTTATGTCGATGTTGAGGAATGGGAGTCTGCTTTCTCCTTCCTCTTTGTGTGTGAATTTGATCCCAGGGAATAGGTTATTGAGTAGGTGGTTTGTTTCTCCAATTTGGGAGCATTTGATGATGACGAAGGTATCATCTACATGTCCTGAATTTTGGTTGGATGGTTGGTTAGAGCTGTAGATTCAAATCATTGCATGACTACTTCTACTATTAGGCCTGATATGGATGATCCTATTTGTGTACCTTGTACTTACAGATTTTCCCGTTGAACTTGAAGCATGTGTTGAGGCATAGGTTCAGGAGTTTCACGATGGTTTCTTTGAACATGGAATGTTCTGTAGTGGCATTATCTTTGTGGGTATGGTGTTTAGTGAGTAGGTGGTGTATGGTTTGTTTAGCCAGGTTGATGTCAATCTAGGTGAAGAAAGCGGTGACATCGAAGGATTTCCTCCTTGTTGATCTTAGTGTGTTTGATGGATTGGAGAAATTGTTCTGGGGAATGTATTGAGTGGGTTGAGTCATTGACCTGAGTTTCCTCTGCAGGATTTTGCTAGTTTGTACGTCGGTGTTCCAGGTAGAGACACAATTGGGCCTAAAGGGATCCCCTTCTTGTATATTTTAGGGAGTCCATAGATCTTAGATGTGAAGGAGTCTTGTGGTTGCATGTGCTTTCTCTTAGTGGTGTTAGCTGTTTTTCTTTTTCCATTTTTCTTAGAGTGTCTTTTATTTTGTTCTCTAGCTATTCTGTTGGATCATTAATTGCATTCTGTCATGCTGCCATGAGGTCCTCAGGTGTACACTGATTGGGGAACAATGGGTTAGAGTTATTCTTTGTTGTGCCTTGGTGATGGTTCTAGTGTTAGGTGACTATTTCAAGTCCTGGGAGATTATAGAACCCCAAAACATGAAGGACTTTACTGCTGCTACAATGCTGTCAAATATAATAAGGATATTATAATAAGGAGTGGTAGGAGGCCTTTTCCTAACATCCATTCTCATCTCTACAATTTTTAAGCATATTCAGCTCCAGTTTGTTCTGGCTGCAATAAAATCATGGAAACAAGGTGGCAAAGAAGGGAGCTGAACATATGGGGAAAGGGGGTTGGACTTTTATTAGACAGCTACCTCCAGTATGAAGTTCCCCCATTGGGTCTCCATCAGATAGACCCAGGTCTTAAGGCTCTTTTGAAACATGAGGAGGGTAAGATGTTCCAGAGGACAGGAGCCGCAGCAGAGAAGGCTCTTCTGGATCCCACCAGCCAAAATTCCTTGTCTGAATTCATAGTATGTCCCTTCTGCCGGTGCAGTCGGGTGGGCCAGCCTCATCAGGGTATGATGGTAGCTCAAGTAGATTGGACCCATGTCATGCAGGGCTTTAAAGGCGATGACCAACATTTTCAGTTGCACCCAGAAGCAGACTGGCAATCAACACAGCTTGCAAAGCAGTGATGTAGCATGGACCACTCAAGGGGCCCTAAGAACTGCCTGTACTATCACAGCAGTTGCACCAGCTGTGCCTTCTGAACACTTTTCAAATAATGGGAGAACTTGTCAAATGTTTTTCTGCAATTAAGGTATCCTGTCACAGCATATTAGTTTATGAGACCAGTGTTTTTATATATGTAAATTATGACAGCTGCATTATGGGAATATGGCGTACCAAAATATGTGGTCAGAAAACAGTAACATAGTTTTAAACCCTCTTACAATGTTGATTTCATATCTGCATCTTTTTAACTTATAGGAATTTAATGACCTACATGTAGAAGCTCTTGGAGTTGTGGCAAATTGTCTTGAGGATGTGGATACAATGCAACTGATCCAGGAGACAGGGGGTCTCAGAAAGCTACTGGCCTTCACTGAAGTTTCCACTCTAACTGAGTTTCAGAAGAATGCCGCAAAAGCTATTACTAAGGCAGCCATTGATCGTACGTCATTACCAAAATTTCTATGTCTTGAGAAAAGTCTTTAGAATATATGAATGTTCAGTCAATGGTTCCTTTTTATGATTAGATGCCATTATTAAATCTTAATGGTTTGACATAAGTTTCCTAAAATAAGAAGCCAGTGATGTCATATTCTACATCTTATAAGCTCTACAATGCAGTGATATACTTTTTGATAAGACTGCAAGCATCTTCTGTCATCCCAGGTTAGCGCAAGATAGTTTTGCTACTCGAGATTACCATTCTGTAGATCAGGGAGAAATGATACAATACCCAATGCTGGACAAGATATTCTGGTACCTGCTAAGGAAGATTATTTCAGTTTCTATCCTTGGAGTCAAAGTTCATAAGGCATCAAACCAGTTGTCTTAGAGAACTGTCTTGCTAATAGTAAGGTAGGTGTTCTCTTCTATTAAAGACCCAGTGTCTTTATTTCTTGGAAGTAAGTTAATTAAGTTGTTTTTATATTTAAATATTATGGAATAAACCACAAAGTCACCATGTCAAATGTTATATAAGCTCTGTATTTAGATAGAATATATGTAAATAGACAGATATATTTAAGAAGCCTAGAGAAATACTCCATACAATACAAAGATTTCCCTTCCTTCCCCTCCTCTTCCCTCCCTGCTTTTTTACAGCATATTCAGATAATGGGCTTACTTCAAATGGACAAATTTAGAAGATATGGCCCATTTTGAATATATTTTAAATCAAGCCACTGATCTTTGTTACAAATCTTCTATCTCCCTGTGCACAAACACACATGCATACAGGCAGTTCATGTAAAATGCTGTAGCATCCACTTATTTTTTTTACAGTGTTGTACATTCATATGTTTGTACTGTAAAGAGGAAATGTGGATAAAAAAGTTCTCACAAATAAATCATTTGTTATTGAATTAAACAATCCATCCCAAGATACAGAATTTGTTTCTGAATTTTCTCATAAGAAATATTTTTCCTTCACAAGACTGATTTTTATCATCATTATTTAGTCTGAATAAATTAAGACACAGTCATTTTCTTTTTAAGATATGATTTGTCTCAAAATATCTTATAGATTAATGTCCCCAAGGAATTAACCTCTTCTTTTATCTTTTTGTAATGCTTTTGTAATTCTTTGTTTATATGACCAGTTCACTGCTCCTGAATCAAGCATGGAATTCTCAAGCAAGCATGCCGGATGGAAGTAGCTTGCACTCAGCATGCCAGTGCTGTTTAAATATGTCTCAGAATGGCATCTATATTTTGATTTGTCAAACTGCAATTGAAGCACAGCAGTGCCATATAGCAAAATGTAATAATATAGAGAATAATGTACTTCTTATTGTCTGTAATAAGATTCTTAGTCTCTCAAGGGACTCTGATGACATAAGCTGTGACAGACTTAGACAGTTCTTATTTCAACCATCTCTTGGTTATTAGTTATTTCTAGCACCTCTCACATTATTATTTTAATTTATGTATATTTGTTGTACATAATTTCTAATGCAGGAAACCTTGTCCTGTGAATTTTATTTCTTTTTCTTTGCTGCCGCCTCTGTTGGATAGCCAAGTTGAATTGTAGATTTATTTTTAGGAACTTATCATAGTCTAATTAAAACTGACAATATATGTTTATTATTATTTTATTCTACCAGTTTATTTCTGGGAAATATCACTATACACATAGATCTTCTTCAACCTGATACATAGTTTCAGTTTTTAACCACAAAAGTGGGGAATAAAGAAGCTAATTGCATAAAAGAATATTCCCTGAATTTACTAATATAATAAATGAATTCAAGAAAATAGTCAATTTAACATATAAGATGTAGGATCTACCCTGGCTGATTTCTGAAACAGAAGAATAAGCAATAAGTTATTTTCCCCTTTTACAAATAAATGTATTTGTGTGTGTGTGCATGTACAAAATATACATACAATATATTTATATTTGTGTGTGTGTGCACGCACACACACACACTCATATGAAAAAAGAAGAAAGCAGTCAACAGGTTGACCTAAACATTACACTAACCTCCAAATCCCTCTGTTAACCCTGTTATTATATTTAGTGTGTAGAAAGTCCACAGTTTTCAGCTTCATATATATCTGTCTAGTCCATTATCTCTAATCAAAGCAGTTAATTTTACCATCTTTGCTAATTCAGTCAATTTCAAAATCCATTCTTTAATAATCAGCATCTTTTTTTCTTTCCAATGTTTTGCAAGTAGAATCCCTGTCACCATGTGAAAAAATAGCACCCCAAATTGTTTTTCAATTGACTTGTCCATCATACCTAAAAGAAAAGTTTCAGCTTTCATTAATATTTGTATCTTAAATATTTTTGCATTGTCATTTTTATGTTTATCCAATATGTTTTTATATATTTGCAAGGCATATGAGAAAATAAACCTGGATTTTGACTACATTTTCAGCACTTATTAGAAATCCCTTTATATATTTTCGCTAATCTATCTGGAGTGAAGTACCAATGATATATCATTTTATAAAAGTTTTCTTTCAAACTATAATATTAATTTTAATTCCTTCATCCATATATTCCCCCATTATCTAGTATTATATTATACCCATTTTTTTTTGCCCATTTTAGGATATACACTTTAACATATTCATCTTCTAGATTCATCTTGAATAGCATTTTATATACTTTAGAAACCAAGGGGTCATCTCCAGAACATAAATTTAATATCCAATTCAGATTTAGTTCCTGTGAAAATTTTTTATCAAGTTTAAATCTTTCAAAATTTCTATAATAATTAAACCAATCACAAAGAAATATTTCATTTACTAGTTGTTCTCTTATCTTTATCTTAAATCCCTGTTTTTCAAATATCAATAAGTCTTGATATGTCATCCATTTACATTCCAAAATCACCTCTGTTCTATGTAGTGCTTGATGAGGCAATAGCCAAAGTGTCATTTTATCAGCTAATCTTCTTTTATAATTCCACACATACATGTGCAATCAATTGCCTAATAACATGAATCTTAAAGCCAGATTAACTTTTACTTTGTCATACTCAAATCTCAAATCAAAACCTTCGAAGTTTAACAACCTTGAAATTTTGAAAGTAGAATTGCTAATCGATATCGGTATAGTCTGAAACAGAAATAACGTTCTAGGTAGTATATTCATTTTAATTACTGAAATTCTTCCCATTAATGGCAAATCTAATTTTTGCCATCTTTTTAAATCCAATTTTATCACATTCCATATTTTACTGTAACTGTTTTTATAAAGCTTATCATTTTCCTCAATAACAATCACGCCCAAATACTGTATGTCTTTCACAACTTCAAAGCCAATTCTAAATTCCAGTTTCTTCTGATCTTCCACCTTTATGTTCTTAGTCAGTACTGTTTTCTTTTATTTATTTATTCTTAAACCTCCCATTTCTCCTAACATTTTAATCTTTCTAGTAACATGTTCAGTGTTCTCTAACGGGTCTTGCACAATCAATACCAAATCATCGTCAAATGCACATAATTTGTAATTATGCACTTTTATTTGTAGTCCTTTTGCTCTGTTATCTGGTCTAATATCTCTATTTAACAGTTCCAACACTAGAGTAAATAATAAAGGAGATAAAGGACACCCCTGTCTTGTTCCCTTCTGGATTTCAACTGGTTTTATAAAGTCTCTATTCACCATGGTTTCTTGAGTGTATAGGTGGACTTCAGAGATGATAAAGCCCTATCCAAAATCCATCTTTTCCACTACTTTAAACACAAAGGCCCAGTTCAAATTGTCAAATTGTCAAAAGCTTAAAGATTATTGCAATCTGTTTGTCGCTATGTTGTTGTAGATACTCAATTATATTCAAAATTACTCTTACATTATCCTTTATTTGTCTTTTAGGTAAGCCACACTGATCTTCATATATATATGATCTTGTAAAACTTTTTTAAACAGCTAAAATAGATGTAGATTTTGTAGTCATTATTAAGAAGAGATTGGCCTTCATAGAAATTAAATCCAGTCCATCTTTCAGTATTAAAGAAACGTAGGCATCCTTCCAAGAGTCTCATATAGGGGTCCCCTGTAAAATAGAATTTATTAAGTCCTTGATTGGAAGAAGTAATTGATCTTCAAAAAATTTATAAAATCTGCTCTGTAGGCCATCTGGCCTGGAGCTTTGCCTGTTTTAATCCTTTTAATTGCTTCTATTATTTTAAAAGTTGCTATTGGACTGTTCAAAATTTGCTTGTAGTTTTCTGATAATTTAGGAAGATTTTTAGTTGTGGTGACAGAGAGGGAGACAAATTGAGTAAATGAGTCTTGATGACTGAATGGCCAAATCTTTGCCATCTGATCTTTAAAAATACCCTGTGGTTTTTGTTTTAATACACATATAATTGTTTTTAACCATGTTTACTTATTTGCATTGGTGTGAGGTTACAATGTTGCAAATACTTTATAATATTGGTGTTCTATCTTCCCAGTGACAAATTTGATTGAACAGTAAGCCATTAAAATTTAATTATAATTAAAATGTATAGGCTAGCTATGGAAGTTACCATTCATCGTCATCATTCATGCCCCACCTTTCTGCCTATAGAAAAACTTTATGTTGCAATTCTAAGGAAGTTTATTTGAAAATAAGTACAATTGAAATTCATGCATCTTACCTCCAGATAATAAGTTGAGGATCAGGCTATACATATAATTAATTAATCCTTTCATTACTCGTTCAGATCTGGTCATTTTTCTTTCATTCTGAGTTAATTTTAGCAAACATATGTGAGTTTTGTATGTGATTGAGTTGATTTCTGTTCTCCATTTTATCATTTGGGGTTGCTTTATTAACACATGAGTAGAGTTATTGGAATCAATATTAAAATTCAGTTTTCTTCCTAGAATCTTTACCATTTAAATGAATTGTCAGTTCAATTACTGAATAGTCTTAAATGCTATCACTACAGTCCTCTAAACATCTAGATACCATATGTTGTACAGGACTGCCACTTCATAGTGAGGCAGTTGCTGAGGAACAAATTTAAGTAATATGCTTTTGTAATATATCTGCAATCAAACTCTAATTTAGCCTTTCAAGTTTCAACTGATAAATTGATAAATTCAATTGTAATAGATCTGCAACCAAACTCTAATTTAGCTTTTCAATTGATAAAGCAAGCTATTCAAAGAACGAAGCACAGCATGGAATGCATGGATGTCATACTTAGAGATAATACTAAACCAGGATAATGCAGGGGTGGACAGGCTTAATAGCAAAGATCATAGAGAGCTGATGCAAAACAAGCCGGCCCATTCATGTTATATAGATGCAGATACTTAGAGAAGGATTTTGGTTTTCTCTACTATGTTAGGTCTATTTTAGGACCTATTCTACAGTTATCATGTATTTTCTATCTCAAAATGGAAAGAATATACTGCCAGTTTTCAGGAGTTGTGATTGAAGAAGGCTTCAGGAGTCACAGCAAAAGAAAAATACTGAGGCCTCATTCAGACCTCAGATCTCAGGTGTTTTGTGAACAAGCAAGATGCTGCTGCTGTTGAAAAGCCTATTGGATGCCTTCTTTTCATGCAGTCAAGAGGCAGAGGCGGTATTCAGCAGGTTCTGACCAGTTCTGAAGAACCGGCAGCAGAAATTTTGAGTAGTTTGGAGAACTGCCAAATACCACCTCTGACTGGAGATTTTACAGTATCCTTCCCCTGCCAACCCACCAAGCCACGCCCACAGAACTGGTAGTAAAAAACTTTGAATCCCACCACTGTCAAGAGGGTTTGGTCTCACATGCGGACAAATCTGACGTAGCTGCACGAAGCAAAGAATGGGGTTTTAGATATGCTGTTCTATTTTTAAATACTCCATCTTTAGATAATATAAAATCAAATTAGCTTATTTGAACAGTTGGCTTTTTTTCTTTCTGTGGAGAATAATAGCTGGGGAGCTGATCTATGAACCTCATGTTGCCTTCTTGTTTAGGCATATGCTATTACACCATTTAATGCAATCTCCAACCATTTTCAGTCAACAATATTATGAGGGTTTATAAAATGGTTACCATAGTGTACATGGCCACTAAAATAAATACACTGATTTAGCAGAAGGCGAATCGATGAAATTACTCCCCATTCTCCTTAATTGGTAGGATGCTGTTTACCTCCTCAAAGTAAATGTTTTAGGTACTTTTATAGTGTAGTATTTAGTTAAAAAATCTAAAACAAAATAAAATCAGTTGAAATCTAAAGCTCAGTGAGCATTGTGAGGGAATCAAGAAAGTCCAGATGGTGGTTAAGCTCTATGATCAAAGCCACTATCTTGACTTTTATCATAATTCCCCATTAACAACCACAGACAATATTTTGGAGAATCAGTGTTTAGTTTATCAGGCCAGAATGTAATCACTAATAATGTATAAAAACAATAGAAGCCTTCTGGCAGTAATTCTTAATATGAGGATAAATTAATTACCCTGAGAATGAGTTTGAATTAATTCAGAGTGCTTTTGGCTATATATTGAACAAATCTATTAAACAAGTATCTGTCTGTCAGAGTATATTCATGAACTGGGATAGATAGAGCATGGTAACAAGGTCAACCAATGAATAGGCATAGCAGCTAAGTCAGCCAATGAGGACTGTTTGGAAACTGAAACTAGAACCTAGGTGTGGTGAACCTAGGTGTGGCTCTATATTAAGCTCTGCAGCTCTG
>AZIM01001404.1:128751-141934 GCA_000516915.1 Ophiophagus hannah
GGCAATATGCTGACTCTGTAAATTGCTTAAAGATGGCTGTAAAGTACTGGGAAGCGGTATATAAGTCTAAGTACTGTTTAAAACAATATTTTCTTGCGGTAGAGAGAAAGAGTGCACAAACTGGAGTACATGAAATCCTCAGTATTCACATTTCCAGCTCTCTACACAGCTTATTAATTACTGTTTTAGTTTCAGTCAATACCAATGTGTAAAGAGAATCATTTGTGTGATTGCCTTAGGAAATGTCCATTTTCTCAAATTTCATAAATTAAGTTGAAGCCATATCAACAGAAGGTAATATCCATACAAAAATAGGATTTAAGTACAGACACAAAAATAGAAGTGAAAGGAGGAAACTGAGCTCACATAAATATACATATATAGGGAGAAATTGTGTCTAGGTACATAAAATAACAAATTATTTCTTAATCTCATAGATTTTCCACTAAAATCTCATTGTTACTTATTGCTCAGTCACAACTTCTGTAACTAAGGTACTATATTTAATACCTACAGAAACAACCTGTTTCAATTTTCTTAGGCTAAATTCAGCAGCACTGAAAAAGGATTAAATGTCCAGATGTTTTATTCTGAGCAATATGCAAAATAAATGTCTGATATGATAACACCCTTTCTGTTTCAGTGAACACCAAGCAATTTCCATGTCAATCGAGGAAAAGCCACAAGAGACCACAGCCTCTCGAATTGGGGTATCTGCCAGCAATATCAGGAAATCTAGCAGAAATAAGTATTTAAATTTTTGTAATAGTTCTTTTTTCTTTGATGAATTGTAGGTTTAAAAATGAATAAATTAGATTTCTTTTTTAAAAAAATCAAATCACTTCCTTTATCAGAGTTTGAAATAAGAATGATGATCTAAAATAAGAAAGCTATTCAAGTTTCTGTGAAATGCTGATTCTTCTCAAATTTTAAAATCTCATGGCACCATTTAGATACCAATTTAACTTTATGTAATTTCATTCACCCTGTCCATCATAGTGGCATCAGAATAAGCTATTTTGTCACACTGGTTAAGTCAAATTCCATTATGATACCAAGTTCCTGCATCAAACTCCTTTTGAGGATTTAAGTAATTGATAAACAAAAGTTTATAGAATATTTTCGATTTGTTCTGACTTTATGTGGCAAGATGGTGATTTCTAGTAAAAGCTACATCTAGGTAGTCCTTGATTTAAAACCAAAATGAATCCAAAATTTCCATTGCTAAGCAAGACAGTTAAATAAGTTTTGCCCCATTTTACAACCTTTCTTGCCACAGTTGTTAAGTATAACACTTTTTAAAAGTGAATGTGGCTTCCTCATTGATTTTGTTTGTCAGAAGGTTGCAAAAGGTGATCAGATGATGCCAAAACACTGCAAGTGTCATCAATATATGCTGGTTGCCAACCATCCAAATCTTGATCATGTGACCATGGGGATGCTTCAATCATAAATTTGAAAACTGGTCATAAGTGCTGTTTTTAGTGTACCTGTACTATATTGTATTTTGTGTCCAGAAGATAACTGAAAACATTAATAACATTAATAAATTTTCCAGACTCAAAAAATTATCCAAAGTGTTATCTATGTATAGAAGCTGGAAAATGCATTCATTCATAAATGATACTAAGCAGAGGAAACCTCCTTGGTGGTAACCAAAGCATACATACATAGGATATACCAATTCACATTATGTTTTATATATTTTTATTTAGTAACTAGGGTCAATATTACACAGCATTAACATTAATGGATACTTGATACCTGCAGCTCCCCCTACTTTGATTTCAACTACAATTGAGATAGCCCTTGTGTATTTTGTACTGTATAATCATTTAAGACACAAAACATGATTTATATACAATGATATAAATATGCTAAAAGGATACAGTATATGAGACATTATCAATAGTCATATATATTTCCTGATCCAAACATGGAATGAAATGCATTTGCCATTGTTAAATTATATATGTGTGTATCTATCTATACACACCCAATAATTTACACACTCATATATTTTATTACTGCACATGTAGTGAATGGCTGCTTTTTTTTTGCTTCTATAAGGCTAGCTTGTTATTGCATGGTAGATGGCTTTTTAATAATTGCCCAAAAGATTAAATGAATTGGATCCAAACTAGATTGCTATACTCAGAGTCCTATGCAGATTAACCCCCCCCCAAGAAAATGCCCTATCAGATTCAGTGCGTCTTTATGGATATTTACCTTAGAGGACTCAAAAAAATAACTTTACACTTATTTTAATGTGATCAAAAGTCAACTAACTTATTTTGATACAATTGGTGTAATTAAAGATATATTCGTTGCTAATGCTTTTGCTAAAAAAAAAAGAAAAAAGAAACTAGGGCTCTTGTAGACGCAAATAATAGCATGTAGTATCTATTTGTTACTGTATACTCCATTTAAAATAGAAATCTGCCATTTTGCCCCTGAACTTTTTCTTTGAAAGCATCTTTCTGTATCTCATACACAGCAATTCATGTGACACAATTGTCTGGATAATGATTAGGAAAGATCCAAGTCCTCTCCCCCCCCCCTACATAGACACACAAATGAGAGAAGAATTTGTGTTCTGTCAAAGCACTGTTGTGGGGCTATATCCACCTCTCTCAAGGATAGTTGCACCACGGATCCCTTGGGGGTGATGTGTGTCACCCCCATCAGCCATGTTTGAAAAGCAAAATGTTTTATTCGTATTTTGAAAACAGTGGGAGTGCATATATTGCATGAAGCCATGGTTTATATTTAATAAATCACAGTTGGCTGCTTTCATGTAAGGCATTAAACCATAAATAATCTGTTTAAACCACAATTGTTGGATTCATTCAAAATGGCTCAATTTCATCTGTTGAATTCTCCATTGGCTTCCATAATAATGGTGCTGCTTGATTAAAAAAAATGGAAATGTGCCTTAAAAGCAGCTATTTTTGAGGTGCCTACTGATTGCAAATATGACTGAACTGATTTAAATAATTTTAAATTTAATTGCTTAGCCCAGTAGTTAAATAATCTTAAATTTAATTGCTTAGCCCAGTAATTATAAAACATGGAAGCAAGCAAAATAATTAAATTAATGTAGAATATAAGTTTTTAATACTATATTCCATTGGATTGCAAGGAAAGGATACTTCCACAGGAAATTATTTTGCCTATTAATTTCGCTTGGAAGGCCCCCAAGGGTTCTTAATAATGCTTCCCTTCTCCTCTCAGTTTGTTAAGAATTCCTATGCCTTATAGAAATGAAGAGATATTGGCAATTATTTTGTAATTTTGATAGTTCATTGGATGAAAAACCAGAATCTCCAGGACGGTCTTCTTCAATCAGTAAAGGAAGCTCTAGAGAGAAAGGATCAAGGTATTGGTATTCTTGTTTCAAGCTTGAGGGTAAAGATTTTGGCCCAAGGGCCTATATTCTAAAAAAAAACTAAAGGAAGCAAAAAAAAAAAAAGAGAGGGAGAGAGAGAGAGGGAGAGGGAATAAATGAGCAGGACTAAATATGGATACAGTAGAATATTATTTCAATTACATGGGCTGCATGTAATAATTGACAATTTTGAGTCCATGGTAGCAATCTTGCAAAGATATGGATAATGCACTAAGGTAAACTGTAAGGTCTGGAAAGTTGATTAGCACAGTATTGCTTTCCACTACCAGATATAACATACAATTCAAAACAGTCTCTTTGTAGCCTGGCAGTTATCTTTTGTAGATTGTTGCAACTCTTGCCTTTTCTTGCTCATATCATTATGAAGCCTTTTTCTACTGAAATAGATAAATGAACTTAGAGAACAGTTTTAATTATAGCAAACAGCCCATCCATGTTAGGCAGACTGAGCTTCAACCAATACTTTTTTCTGTGGATTTCCCTGTACATTCATCATGTCACAAGATGTAATTGAAATGTTCCACTTCTGAATATTCTCAGAGCTTTTTTTTTCCCAATATCCAATTTTATTAAATTACATGTGACCAAAACAATCTAACATGGAAAAATAGAATTTATCTGGGTCCATCTTCCTTATGTTATTCTTATACTCTGGTTTTTCTTCAGAGCATATAAATCTATCTAATATTACTCTTTTTTTTCCAGGTCTCAAATTGTTTAGAAATAATGCTGAGAATTCAGGCCCTTTGTTAAGTGCTTAAAAGTTTAGCATTTTAAAGTTACTGCAAGGCACCTAAATAAAACCAACACTGTGGTAACTTTGCATGGCAATCTCTGATGATTCAATTCAGTTAAATCTAGCAATTCCAAACCACACAGAAATTTGTGCAGCTATTGTTTCAAAATGTTTTAAATAGGTAACTTTAGCACATTTTTATGATACCAATCTACTTCATTTAGTGTATGATACATTGGTGGTCTTGTATTTCCAGCAGTTTTTTAGTAGCTGTGCAAGTAAAAGCTCTCAGGGTGACACTAAGAAAAGCACAAATAAAACAATAAAATACCTGGTATTTGAAAGTTCAGAACTGACTAAAATTTTACAGCGCTAATGCTGTTTAAAAACACAGAATAGCAGCAGAAGAAAACTAAAAGGTCTAAATTAATGTTCAAAAATTCATATTTGTTGGAGAAAATCATAGAATAACAATTAGGCAGACTTTTTTAGAAGCATGTTTTGTGGCTAAAAGGTTATTGATAAAAGCTCTATTTCTGAGTTGCATTAGTCATTATTTCAGAATAAGATTGCAAATTATGACCTTGAGCCTCAGGTATATTGGAAGAAGTACTTTTTCAGCCTTCATCAGAACTATACAGTGGAACCTCAGGTCACAAACGTTTCTGTTCATGATCAAATCGGGTGACAACCAAAAATTTGGGAAAATTGTTGCTTCTGATCGTGAACAGATCCACAGGTGTTGATCAAATACAGCCATGGCAATTTTCACTGCCACGGCGATTTTCCCTTCTGCACATGCGCTGAATTGTAGGTGCATGCACAATCAGTCTCGTTTCTGTTTGTGACCAAATTGGGTTGCAACCAAAGTCCTGGAATGGATTACAGTCATGACCCCGAGGTTCCACTGTATTGCATATCTAGGATGGCCATAAATATAAATTGATTACATGCTTTAATCATTTTAGAGCAACTTGCTTTTCTTTGATTTGAATAGGCTTTATTGATTCTCTCATTGTTGCATTTGTATTTTTGTTTGCTGCCTTTTTGTGTGCATGCTTACTTGCTTTTTCCTGTCTTTTCGGATTTTTAAAGAAAAAGTTCTTTCTATTCACTAGCTTTATTGTCTTTAAATGACTGGATTTATACAGGTTCCAGTTCCACCATTACCATAAAAACTTTATAGAGGTAACCACTTAAGGATTTCCAGAACCAAACAAACCATTACTGGTTGGGATGATTTCTTTATGTATTATAAGCTATCTGTGGCATTTTTCAACCTGAATTTTCTCACAAAATGTGCATATTCTAATATATGCATTGAAAGCTTGCCAGATGTGGAGCATAAGAAACTCCTGGATCATAATCTGGGAATTAATTGAAAAAGACCTGTCCCATGTTACTGACACCTGCACTGTTGGTTGTAGGAAATATAAATATTTTATGGCTATTAGCTAAAATCTTTGGAAATTTGGGGTTGCTTCTTTATGAAAAAAGTGTGTAAGAAGAAACCCCAAAATATTCATTTGAACATGAAGTAAGAAGAGAGATCATTGAAAAGTGCTGGAAAATTCTAACATAATAGAAATACTTCTTGTATTATGTACCTTGGAGAAGAATCTCATGGTTTTTTTCTGAATGAGCCCCTGTCCTTTCTATGCTGATTAAACAAAAGTTTTGGAAATAAAGATATTTCTAATAATCAGTGTTGCCTTTTTACAAAAGGAAGGGGAAAGGGAAAAAAGAAGAAGAAAAACCAAAAGATGAGGACTTGGAACCATCCGTACCTAAAATAGTTGAAACTCCAGGAAAAGCTGTATGGATCCCCCCTTTTGACCCCATCTTGTATGATTATATTAGTGACGTTTCTAGAACAATTCTACCACTACCAACTAGCAAAGAGCAAGTGGTAGCTCTTGCACAGTGAGTATATCAAATGCATGTGTTAACAATACAAAGGGAATCTTGCAAACAATTTATTTAGGCTGTCTATTGGTTAGAATTTCCATTGTATTATATTTTGCATACTTTCCACAAATATGGTATGATTGTTAATCTGTTGGGAGATAATCTAGGGTAAGTTTGTAGGAGTTATAGAAGCCATGTTGAGATAGTACATTATTTAAATTGATTTTCAACGTGACTTACTCATATATAAAAGGAGTAAAGCAAAAAAAAAAAACCCGTTTAAAGAGTTTCAGAGAGGTTTATATTGAATCACGACTGAAGAATTAAAATAATAAAGCTGCAAACTCTTCTCCAAAATCTCATCCCACCTTTTTCTTTGCTTCTTCTTTCAGTTTCCCTCTTTGTTCTACTACTCCTGGTGCAAAATTTTTCCCTATTTCCCTGGGCTATCTCTGCCCCCAATTGCATACATAAATTAGACCAGCCCCAGACTAATGCATAATCCAAACATAACTATGTTTGTTCTGCCAAGGTAGCCTTTAATTCTATCACCTAAAAAGTTTATCTAGGTAGCAAGAGGTAAGAATACACTGATATACCATTGTAATCAAGTGTGCACATTTGATGATCTCAACATTCCATCCTCTTAGCAATAGAATTCTTAGCAGCTTTGCAATTGAAAAATGTCTTTTGTTTTCTGTCTCACTTGCTCAAAATTAACTTACTTAGATTTCCTGCCTCTCAACCCCAAAAAGTATCAAAATCTCTATCTTTATATTGTTCACAGTTCCTCTTTCTTGCAAAGCAAGCATCCAAGGATCATTGACTAAACTTTGGCCACTTCTCCTCAGTGTTGTGTTCCTTTCTTTCGCAAAGCTTCCATTGGAATATTAGGCCCAAAGTGTGATATTTCCATCAACTCAAGGACCATTCCAAATTTAGCATAGTATGTTGAAGCAGTAAGTAGGAAATGCACATTGGGCCAAAGACGTTCATAAGGGCTAGGCAGTCTTCAATCGTGACCATGCAGTTGAAGTCCTGCTCCTTTTTTACATGCACTCCACACACAGGAGACAGGTAAAAATAATGGTCAGGCTAAACTTCATTCTGCTCCTGTAAGGTATTTACTTGTGGAATAGTCTTGCTATGCAAAACTAGGCTTGCTAGTTATTAAAGATGCCCATTGACAACCCATCTTGGAATACCAGTTTGACAACTCTGATCAGTTTCTGCTGTCCACTCTGAAACAAAAGCTGCATGTCTCACTTGACTGCAGCAAACTATAAAATCATGATTGAGTAAATTTAGGACAAAAAGGGCATTTAAACAGCCTTTTTCTCATAGGTGGCTCAATAAGGAATATTTGAACAAAGTGTGCTACTTCGCAACCAACCTAATAATTTATGAATCTTTAGATATTAAACATAGGAATATTTTTAAAAATAACTTGTATTGCTTGATTTGAATGATCTATCACAGACAATTAATATTTTTATCTATCATCAAATCTTCAGCATACACCTTATAACAACAGGATATAATAAATGTAATGTACCTTTACCCTGTTTCCTTGAAAATAAGACCTATCCAAAAAATAAGACTTAGCATATTTTATGCATGCACCTAATATAAGATCTACCCCCCAAATAAGCTCTACTTAAAAGCCTGTGCAGCTGGCTGCCTGCCTATTCCATCTGGTTGCTAGCAATGCTGTGGCCACGAGGTGAAGCAGGGTGGTGGTGGAGCTGCCCCACGTGCCCTGCAACAGCTTACCCCAGGGCCCCCACAGCCAGGCCATCCATGTCTCAACATCTGCCTCGTGGTGGCAGCACGAACAGCCATGTGCACCAGGAGCCCACATAGCCACCAGCCCATTTCTTCTGCTTGCTTGTGGCCATAATAGAGTATTGTTCCAAAGTTGTAGAAACTACAAACTACCCTCACATATCCAAAGAATGGAATCCTTTAGAATAGGCATGTCCAACCTCCAGCCCACAAGCTGTGTATGATCCTAAACTGCTAATAATGTGGCCCCACAAGACTATAAACATTTAATATCATTATGTGATTTATAAGCATTTATTATATATATTGTATGCAGCCCAAGACAATCCTTTTCACTCAGTGCAGCCAAGGCAAGCCAAAAGGTTGGATACTCATGCTTTAGAACATCAAATTGTCTTGCTAGATCAGGTCAATATCCATGTAATTCTAGAATCCATTGCCACCAAATAATTGCTACCAGTGGCACACAAATAAATTATGAGCCATGAAATGATTCATCATAAACTCTATGCAAATAGTTGTCAAGAAGCAGAATAATTTCTTAGACAAGTTAACTAGTATGAAAAGAAAGTAGATTTAATTTACCTTGTTTGATTTGAAAACAGGTTTGTTGCAGATAGGTTGGGTGGTCCCATTGAAAGAGATAATCTACATGAATTCAGCTGGGAGCTTCATATAAGTGAAATTGAATATGAGCTTAAATGTAATGTGGTACCAATTGGGAAGATCGGCAAAGGGACCTTCTACCACAGAGCTTTACTTTTCAAGGTAAAACAAGTTAACTGTATAGGTAATCAAATGTGCTGCTCTAAGTTGCATACTTTTAGTTTTAATGAATATGCAATATCTGCTACTGTTCCATCAGGTTCAGTGTAAGTATTGTAGTATTCAAATTGTAGTATTTGTTTTTTTTCTATGTGTACAATATTTTTGCTCATACTTGGTATTGATTTCCAATTAATAGATATGCATTTTTATATTGTACACTGCTTTATAAATTCCGTTTAAAATCTTTAATGGACATTTAGGCAAAGCAAATACAATGCAACACTAAAAAAGCCCTATGTATAAAAAGGCACGCATTGCTATGACTCAAACCAGAAGCACATTTTATTTCAGAAAAAAATTATGGGAAGACATACATTCTTGATCTCATTTTGTTTTCTGTAATATGAAAATAACAATACTGACCAAATCTATACAGTAAAGCTTGATAGTAAATCGATAAAGATATCTAAATGTCAACAAATGGCACTGAATAAATGCTATACATGTTTGATGAAAAGGAAGTAATAAATGCTATCAGAATTCTGAAAAATAGTAGGCAATAGCAAAACAAAGTTTTCTTACAGCAATTTCCTGCTGAAATAAAAGAACAGCTGTCAGAATTTCTAGTGCATCAGTACTCTTATCTGATGGCAAGTTCTAATATAGAAGCATTGCTTTTAAGTTAATCCTTGTATTTATGGATAAATGTACAAGAAATAGTTAGCATTATTAGAGGAGTTTGGAGATTAAAATATATACGTACTTTGTATGCAGTTGATTCCAAGTTGTTGACTGAGAATCCAAGTGATTTTCACTGTATGATACAGTGAGGAATATAATTTGAAAAATAACATGTCAAAAACAAGTCCATTGTGTTTGGCAGGGATAATAACTCAATAATCTTTCCTTCTGCAGTCATTCTTCCAGTGAATTCTCAGAAGGAGGGATGAGAACGTGTCCTCTCTGTGGATTGAGTGAAACCAACTGCTATTTGGCTCCTTACTGACCCCAATATTTCTTCATTAAATAGTATTCAATTGACTTGTTCTCTTTTTTACTTTTAACTATTAGCATACCAAATTGTAAAGCATTATTATCAATGATGTGTCTCTTTGACTGTAATGAGAAATTTAAGGCTGCAGTGGTCCTTCAAATTTTTCCACCCCGTATCTTGTAACTCTACCAGAATGGCAATCCACAAATACAACAAAATTAATGTGTAGTCTTATTCTTTCTTTCCATAGGTTCTGGCAGACAGAATTGCTATTAATTGCAGCCTTTACCGTGGTGAATATAATAGAGGGTGGAATGAGGTGAAATTGGTTGATGATTCTCCTTTGGGAATACCTGGACTTCTGCTTCCCCCTCAAGTATTTATTGTGGATCTTATGTATGAGCCAGGCTGTCTCATGAAAGAAGAAAGTCCAGAGGCAGATCGTTATCGACGGATTTGATTATTTTTTCTTAACTTTCTTTGTGTATGTATTTATTGGCTTATTAGCATTTCAGTTTGCTTTATTAAAATTCTACATATAGGGCTTATTTTCCAAGTTGGGAATCTATTCCCAGAAGTTGGGAGTTTGAGAAAGGTTCTGAGAGAGACAAAGTTGATTATATTTGTATTTTACATTTTTAAAAGAAATGACCACATTGATCCATTTGGTAGGATCACCATATCAAAACTGTATAATGAATCTCAGGTCCCCTCGGGTGAAGGTGTGGAGATCACTGATAATGTTCAGTTGCATGTCCCTTAGTTTGGAAAGTTAGCTGAACACCCTTACTACTAACCTTCCAGAATCTTGTTTAAGGCATCAGAGGATTGAGGAATGGACCTAGTGCACTTATTTGTATTTTTGCATTTTGCACATAATTTACAATATTATTATAATGTATACATTATGTTTTTAACAGATATAAAGATTATGTAATATAAAAATACACAAATGTAGTACAAAATGTTGGCTATGGTGCAAGGCACTTGCTTATCATACCCAGACACTGCCCAATGATAGCTTTTGATATCTAGGAATCCGGATTACATTTTAATATGATTGCATATTATACTTTCTCATAATCTTCCATCTGATGGGCAATATAATTATGAAGGAGATGAAATCCGATATTGCTAAAAACATAAGTTTATTTGTTTTGCATATGATAAGAATATGACAAAAGAAAAATAAACATATACAATCCACGTAATTATATATAAAACTTTGACAGGAGGTAGGGCAGTGGCCTCATCAGTGGATATCCAATTCCGCTATCTAGGAGATCACACTAATGTTGCTTCATGCAGATCTTCTAGGGCAGGAGTGAGGGCAGGAGTGTCAAACTCAATTTCATTGAGAGCCACATCAGGGCTGTGGTCGACCTCAGGTGGAGGGGCTGACTGGGTGGGTGTGGCTGACTGGGTGGGTGTCGCTAGCTTGACGCCACTCCCCAAACTGCTGACTTGTTTCCTCTTCGCATTGGTAGATCAGGCCGAAGCCATGCTGGTCTGACCTTTCCTCTTTGCATTGAGTAGACCAAGAGGGCCCCGCCGGCTGGATCCAACCACATTGTAGGCCAGATCCAGCGTGCAGGCCTTGAGTTTAACACCCCTGTTCTAGGGAATCAGAGAATGCATGTTGTGGGCAATCTGGCACAATATGTTTAATAGGTTGCATATCAGCACCACAACTGCAACAAAGGAAATCTTTCCATATCCACTGACGTACTTCTTCCAGTGTCACATATAATTCTGTTCAATTTCATCCAGACAGAGCAAGGCAGATTAAAACCAGGTAGTTTGGTAGAGGGATCACTAATGGTCAAGCCACAAGAAATTACCTTGGATCATTTCTCTCTCCAGGCATTCTCGAGGTTAAACTGGATGTTAAGTTAAGAGTGATTTTCCATGCTATGGAATGCCTATGGGATTTCAATCTTGTGATGGAGTCTACATTATCCTGGAAAATAGTTATTAAGTATGTTGTGTGCTCCATTAACACACTTCTGTTAAGGCAGAAATGCAGTGCTATAATTAATATCAAGTAATTAGTGGCCTTATCAGGCTAGATGAAGATTTGTAAGGAATTGAGTTACCTATCAGCAAAGTTTGGCTGCCATCATGTAAATCAGGGGTGTCAAACTCAAGACCCATGGGCCAGATCCGGCCTGACGGGTGCTTAGATCTGGCCCGCGAGGGCTGAGCTCTGTTTTCGCTGGCAGAGGTTTGCAGGAGGCCATTGCAGCCGAAAATGGAGACATTCTCTGGCAGACTGCTCGGGCCTCCAAAGGCACCCCCGACATGAGTAACGTCAAGCTGCCCACGCCCCCACGCCCCCCCTCGAGGTCAAACACAATCCTGATGCAGCCCTCATTGAAATAGAGTAGATCGTTTAAGGTTTGAAAAATATATCATACATTATAAATCTACTAAAATTGAATTAAAATTTCAATTTTCAGTAAGTTCACTTGATATGCCTTGGTATTCTCTCTAGCTGGTCTCCATACCTGGAAACATTTTCTGTTCTCACTCATCTTGACTTCTGTAATGGAATCTTCTAAACCAGGGATGTACAATTCACTCTAGTTTTAGGGTCTTATAGTTTTAGGGAGAAACACTCCAAGAAGTATTGATTGAAACCAGGATTTGATTCATTTTATATTTAACTAAAATTCAGCATAGATGATATTCATTCTCTTGTGATATTCTGAATTATTTTCACTGTTACAATTTAGTACAGGTAGTACGACCACAATTGAGCTCAAACTTTCTGTAGCTAAATGAGGCATTTGTTAAGTGAGTTTTNCCCCATTTTATGACCTTTCTTGCTACAGTTCTTAAGTGAATCACTGTTGCTAATTTAGTAATACAGTTGTTAACTGAATGTGCTTCCCCATTTGCTTGTCAGAAGGTCACAAAAGGCGATCATATGACCCCAGGAGTTGCCAAGCATCTGAATTTTTATCATGTGGTTATAGGGATCCTGAAACGTATGAAAAACGGTCATAGGTCACTTTTTTCAGGGTTGTTGTAACTTTGGTCACTAAATGAACTGTTGTAAATTGAGGAATAGCTGTAATATCTTTTGGAAGTCGCTGGACATAATAACCTGCTTTGGAGAGGGGAAGGTTAATGTCACCCTGATACTTCTCCAGATTAGGTACCTCTGGCCTCAATATTCACTTTGTAGATATGAGTTACCATGACCATAAACATGTTTATTATGAATATGCAAAAATTCAAAGTAGTGCTTTAAAACCTATTAAGACTGCAAATGAAGCACCTTCTTTTCATACTGTTAAAGTAAGATGAGTCAAAACCTGTAGAGGCAATTAGAAGTAGTATCTAAAACAGCTACTTAGTAAGCCTGCATAACACAACAGTTGCTTTAACGGTTCAAATAGGATGCTTCACTCACCTATCTTTCCATTGCAAAGTATTTCTTTTGGATGCTTTGCACAGTTCTGATGGTACTCTTTATACAGAGTTTTCTCAAACCGTTCTATCAGTCCGTAAAGCACTATATGCAATACAGGTAGTCCTCAACTTACAATAGTTCATTTAGTGACCATTCAAAATTACA